>RJWM01011315.1:0-60263 GCA_004363535.1 Dasyprocta punctata | reverse complement strand
CTTTCAAATAACAAATCATTAAAACCAAAATGAAATGTAAAAATAGTTCTTCAAATAGCACACTTTCGGTAGGTAGATGGCATGTTTTAGTTCATTTCCCGTTCTTACATGGTGGAGTACATGGGCTATTTTGAAAACCAATGAGTAATTAGGAATTGGATGCCAATTTAGGTATTTAATTTGGAAATCCAATCTTTGAAAACCATCAATTCCAAATAAAGGGCAAGCCCTCTTTATTATGTTATCCCAGTGACTGGTAGGAAGAACATTCTAAAAACATTTGTAAAGGCAGAAGCAAGGTTCTCTGGGCTACAGGTAAAACCCAGTACACACTGCCACCTGCTCTGTACTTGAGTGCCCTTTGATGGCTTAGGGAAAAGAACAACAATGGCATCTGCTATAGCAAACAGTCACAAATAGAGTGATTACAGAGCATTGCGGGGAGACCTACCTAAAAGTGTATACACAGTGGTGATTTGTTAAATGGCAAGGGCCACAGTAAAAGTTATACACTGGTAATGAGCAACCATTAGCACCTTAAAAGATATTACTTCATCAGGCAAGATCAGAATAAGCTGCTTATTCCGATCTGTTCAGTGGATGTCCATAAAACTACTGTGGTCACTGTTACATTGTGCTTGGATAAGAGGGATCAATCATAAACCAAAGTATGAAGAGATTACTTGAAAATCTTATTAAAAAGCAGGCTTCTGGAACTCACCTCAAATATTTTGATTAACAAAGATTGCAACAGGATAAAAAATGCATTTAAAATATATATTCATGAATATTAATTTTACAAAATATTGGATTATATTGTAGCTTTTTCTGTATGTACCTGACATATTTTGATCATAGTCACCCTCTCATTAGCCTCTCTTTTATCCTCTGCTGCCTCCTCTTATTGCCTCTTCTGTATAATGGACTTCCTTCTATTTTATGTCACTTTTTAAAATTGCATATATTAGGGAAAACAAGCAAATAAGCTTATTCCACTTACTATGATGATCTTGAGTTCATTCATTTTCCTGTAAATGGCATAATTTTATTATTTTTATGGCTGAAAAACACTCCATTGCATATATATAACACATTTTTCCATTGATAGGCACCAAACCTGATTCCATGTTTGGGCTATTGTGAATTGTGCCACAAGAAACATGGGCATGAAGGTATCTCTATACCATACAAACTTTACTTCTTTTGAATGTGTGCTAAGGAGTGATAGAGCTAGATTATGTGATAGGTCTATTTTTAATTGTTCAAGGAACCTCCATACTGATTTTCATAGCAGCTATACTCATTTACATTCCCAGCAAAAGTGTATAAGACTTCCTTTTTCCCTGAATCTTTACACCATTTATCGATTTTTGTACTCTTGATGGTGGCCATTCTGGGGTAAGATAGACTATCAATTTAATTTTGATGTTCATTTTCCCAGTAACTAATGACACTGAACATTTTTTTCACATAATTATAGGCCTTTTGTATTAACTCCTTCAAGAAGTGTCAGTTCAGTTCACCTCCCATTTTTTTTTTTTGCATGATTTGTTCTATTGGAGTTAAGATTTTTTGAGTTCTTTGTACATTCTGAATATTAGTCCTTGGACATATAAGTAGCTGACAAAGATTTTCCTTCCATCCTTGTCTTGGTTACTTTTCGCTCATTGCCGAGACAAAATACCTGACACCCAAAATTAGGGAAGGAAAGGTTTATCCTTACAGTTTCTCAGGAGTTTTAGTTCACACTTAGTTGGCTCCAAGTCAGCATGGGGTGGCGGGGCTGCCGTTCATGGTGGCTGCAAGCTGCAAGACACGCTAGCGAGAGAGAGAGAGAAGAAGCGGAAGACTCGCCTTCCTTAACACTGTATCTCAGCTCCACCCCTGGGCGTGTGCTAATCCCAGGCTAGACCACAAACTAAACACAAGCACTAGACTCAGCCCCATCAAAAGTATGAGGACTTGGGGGTACCTAGTATTACCCAATACAATCCTATAGTCTGTGTTTGCACTCTGTTACCTGTTTCCTTTCCAGTGCTGAAGTTTTTAACATAATACAATCCCATTTGTTGATTCTTGCTATTAGTTCCTACACTATTAGAGTCTTACTCAGGAACTCTTTGCCTGTGTCTTATCTTAAAGTGTTTCCACAAAGTTTTCATTCAGTAGTTTCAAAGTTTCAGGACTTTGATCCAGTTTGAGTTTTTCTTTTTTTCTTTCTTTTTTTTTTTTTTTTCTTTCAGAGAAAGAGATGGAGATCTAGTTTCAACTTTCTACACATGGATAATCAGTTTTTCCTAGCACCAGTTGCTAAAGAGGATGTTTTTTCTCCAGTGTACATTTTGGTCCCTTTGTCAAGAATCAGATGGCTGTAGTTGTAAGGATGTTTTCTCTGTTCTAGTTTGTGTGTGTGTGTGTGTGTGTTGCTATCAGTACCATGCTACTTTTGTTACTGTGGCACTGTAGCATATTTTGAAATCAGACAAAGTGATACCTCTGGCATTTTCTTTGTGATCTGGATTCTTTACTATTCTGGGTCTTTTGCATTTCTGTACTAATGTTAGCTTTTTTTTTTTTTCTGGTTCTGTGAAGAATGTAATTGGTATTTCAAATAAAATTGCATCAAATATGTAGATCACGTTTGGTAATATGGCTATATAAACATTACTTCTGCTATTTAATGAAAATGGAAGAGATTTTCATTTTCTAGTGCCTCGTATCATTTGTTCAATGTTCTGAAATGTTCATTGTAGATATATTGCTTTTTTCTTTTGAAGCAGTTGTAAATGGAATTCTTTTCTTGATTTCTTTCTCAGTTAGGTCATTATTGGTGTATAGAAAAGCTACTGATATTTGTTATTGATTTTGTATCCTGCTATTGTCCTGAAATTGTTTGCCATACCCAAGTCTTTTGGTGAATGCTTTAGCATCTCCTGACTAAAGGATCATGTCTTTTGCATAAAGGGTAATTTGATTTCTTCCTTTCCTATTTATAACCCTCTTTTGGCTCTCTCTCTCTCTCTCTCTCTCTCTCTCTCTCTCTGTCTCTCTCTCTCTCTCTCTTTCTCTCTCTCTTTGTGTGTGTATGTGTGTGTGTAGCTGGGGGTGAACCCAGGACATTTGCACTGAGCTTCATTCCCAAAATTTTTGTTGCTGTTGTTGTTGTTTTATTTTGAAACAGAGTCTTGCTAAGTTTCCCAGGAACCTTTTATTTTTATCACTTGCCTAAATGCTCCAACCAAACTTACAGGTACCATGATGAATAGTAGTATCTAGATCTTGATTTTAGAGCAAATGTTTTCAGGATTTTTCCCAATTGAGTATGATGTTACTTGCGTGTTGGTTGGATAGAGACTTTAATATTTTGAGGTATGTATCTAGTCAACTATACCTAGTTTCTTCAGGGACATTGAATTTTATTGAAGCCATGTTCTGCATCAGTTGAGAATATGTGATTCTTACCCTTGATTTCATTTATGGGCTGTATTAATTTTAATGATTTACATATGTTGAATCATCCATGCATCCCTGAAATGAAACCAAGTTGATCATCATATCTGTTCTTTTTAAGGTGTTGGGAAATTCATTTTTTAAAAATATTTTGTTAAGGATTTCTGCATCTATACTCTTTGTTATGGTTTGTTTCTAGATGTCCCCCAAAGCCTCCTGAGGCCATAGGTGGGGCTTTTCAGAGATGACTGGACCTAGAATTTGTGATGCTGGGATTAAGAGTTGATGGTGGGATTAAGGTTGTGTGATTACTAAATTAGTCCACTAGCTCTGGATAAGATTAAGGGTTCCCTACCCTGGATGTGAGTGCTACCCACCATAGGGCAGGGAGCCTAGATAAGATATAAAGGACAGAAGAAGGTTCACTGCTGGTCCCTTGTCACTTGTCGCTTGCTGCTTGCTGCCTGCCATGAACTGTTTCTTCTCCATGATGCCCCTCTGCTATGCCACCTTGCCATAGAGTCAGTCAGTTATGGACTGAAACCCTCTACAAACTGTGAGTCAAGAAAACTCTTCCTCTTTTAACTTTCAGTATCAAGTATTTTGTTTCAGCAGTGAGAAAAATAACTCATCAAGACACTGATGAAGAAAAATGGACTACAATTTTTGTTGTTTTCTTATATGATTTTGGTATCAGAGTACTATAAATATCATAGAATGAGTTTAGAAATGCTTGTTCTCCTCCTGCTTCCTGCAGTGCTTTGAGAAGTATTGATGTTAGTTATTTTTTTAAGGTCTAATAAGACTCAGCAGTGATTACATCAGAACCTATGATTTTCTTTTTTGGGAAGCTTTATCACTACTTCAATATCATTGCTGGTTATATATCTGTTTAGGATTTTTTAATATGCTTTTGATTCAATTTTGATAGGACACGTGTATAGAAATTTATGCATTTCTTCTAGATCCTCCAATTTATTGAAATACGTGTTTTAAAGAAATTCTTAACAATTCTCTGGATTTCAGTGCTGTTTACTGCAGTGTCCCCTTTTTATTGCTAATTGTATTGATTCAGGTCTTCTTATTCTTTTGGTCAGTTTGGTTGAGGGTGTGTTGGTCTTCCTTACCTTTTCAAAGAACTGTCTCTTTGTTTCATCAATCCTTTATATTGTTCTTTCAGTCTTTTAATTTACCTTTGGTCTTTATTATTTCTTTCCTTCTATTGTATTTGAATTTGATTTATTTTTCTCATAATTTGAGATGTATCATTACATTGTGTAATGAAGGTAGCTTCATCAGGTGTATCACTATTCCTGATTGATTTTGGATTCCGCTGGCATCATTTTCTTCTATTCATTTTCAGTCTTTTTATGTTTTTGGTGTTGAGGTGTGTGTCTTGCAGGCAGAAAAGAGCCAGGTCTTTATTTTTAATACCTCCTGTACCTGAATGTCCATAACTTTTTCAGGATTTTGGAAAATTTCTGCTGTTCTTTCCCTGTATTTTCTATGCCTTTAACCTGTACCTTAACAACCTCTTTTATACTGAAAATTTGTAAGTTTGGTTTTTATCATGTCTCAGAATTCTTGAATATTTTGTGTGTAATTTATTTTTTGTCTGTTTCCATTGTTAGTATCTGAGAGAAATAATTCTACAACTTTGTCTACAATTCTACAACTTTGGAATTGTGTCTTCTGTTTTATCTACCTTATTGCTAAGGCTATCTGACAAATTGTATTTTTTTTTTTTACTTAATGAGTTTTTCACTTCCAAGATTTGTGTTTGATTCTCTTTAGAATTTCTATCTCATTGTTGAATTACTTTTCCATAGCTTGCATCATCTTCTGTTATTCACTGACATTTAATTATGTCATATTTCAAGTAATTTATTTTAAAATCAATATTATGAACTCTTTGGCATTTCATCACTTGGGTAGCTTTGGAATTAGTTACTGAAGGGCTATGAGGCTTTGAAGGTATCAGGTTGCCTTTTTTATATTTCTTGTATTTCTATGTCAGGGTCTGTATGTATATTGGACTGGCTCTATTTTCTACTACTACGTATGAGTCTTTTCAACATGCAACCTTCTTTTAAGGCCCAAACTCCTATTAACAATCTGAGAAGTTAATACTCACATCATTAGATCACTTTTACGTGTCTATATCTGTTATCTAAACAACACTTTAGAAGGTGACAATATGCAATATTATAACCATTGTCAAATTCCTATCATCTTGTTTTGTAAACCTATACTGTTACTGTATTGGGTTTGTTGTTGTTTGTTTGTCTCTTTTGCTTTTTGTTTTTCCTTTCTGTGTCTTTTTTTTTTCTCTTAAATAAAAAAAATAAAACAATCTGAGAAGAGAAAATAAACTGCAGGAGCAACAATGTAATGAGAACCAGATATTGAAATACATTACAAAAAAAATAGAAAATATGTTAGTCAATTATGTGTCCCACTTGCACTAGGTACTCCAGTTTATGTAACTGAGAGTGTAGCAAAATTCCAAGCCGAGGTGTGTCCTCTCAATGCTTCTGAAAATGCAGGAAGCAAACAGACCACTTTGTTCTGCGCTAGATGGAAGTAGCAACAAGAATCAAGCAATCAATTAGGCTCAAGCCCATTGCTTTCAAACCCAGCTCTCTGTGAAAACCCTGTGCAGTGGGTTTCATTCTTTACCACAGAAGGCAGAGCGGACAAACACCGTGCCCTCTGCTGCTTATGTCCTCCATGCTTATACTTCTCAGAGATTCTATGGTAAATTCTATCTACACCACGACTAATTTAGTTAGTATTTTGTTGCTAGGACAAAATACCTGATACAACACTGAAAGGAGGAAGAATTTGTTTGGTCTTGCTTTCAGAGGTGTCCATGGTTGACTGGCTCCAAGGTAGACATCATGGCAGAAAGGTAGGATGCAAGAAAGCTCCTCAACTCATCACATCCAGGAATCAGAGGGTAAGGGAATATCCTAAGAGGAAAATGCAATAGCCATGTTTTGTCTCCAAGGTCATGCCCCTATGACCTCCTCAGATACACCCAGAAATGTGTTTTATTAACTGCTTATTTGTCTTTCAAACCAATCAAATTGGCATTCAAGATTAATGATAGTTCAAATCCTTGTCAACTTATACAAAAATTCCTCTCCTTAAATCTTACTCTCCAAACACTAACTTAATTCTGCCTAACATGAAGTAACTATCTTATGTACAATTTAAAATGCATTAATTCTTTCCCCTGAAGTCTCAAAAATGTTGGCATTGCTCCAAAGTTGAAATCCAAAATCTTCTCTGATACTCAAGAAAAACTGTTACCTGTGAGCCAGTGTAAAAATCAAGTTAGATATTCCCAAGATACAATGGCACTATGTAGACATTTCCTGTGTGAAAGAGAAGAATAGGAGAATATAAAGGATTAAGACCAAACCAAGACTGAAACACAGTAGGGCAAACATTAAGTCCTATAACTTCATTTCAGCATCCCAGGCACATGGTGCTATGAAATGTCCTTCAAGGGCCTTGTACTGCCTGTATATAGACTCTGCTGGATTGGGTGCGATGCTTTCCTTCACAAAGAGTCCACATTCCTCTTCCCTAGACATCAGAGAGAGAGGGGACAGTCAGCCTCTTTACGGCAAAACCTCACAAAGGATTTTACACCCTTAAACCTGGGATGGGTGGGTTCTGACCAGTTGCAGAGATGCTCTTCAGGGGTCCTATTGTCTCAATGAAAAGTATGTGACTTCTTTTTGATGGCATTAATGTGTTACCTTCAAATTCAGCCTCTCAAAAAGTTCTAAGGCATAAACAAAATGCAGAGAAATTCTTTGTTAGAATGTAACATACATGGCTTTTAGTCCAGTTCCCAACAGAATCCTTGTTCCCATCTGAAACCTCATAAGTACTGTCTTTACTGTCCACATTCCTATAATAACACTCTGTTCTTCAAAATTCATCACAGAATGACCCACCCATCTTTTCTTATGGCATTCTAGATGTTTTCCAGTCTGGTTCTACAAACTTTTCCAGACTACTTCTACAAGCTGTTTCCAAAGGTTTCTGAATGCCATAATCAGATGCACCTGCAGCAATGTTCTCTGGTAGCAGTAACAATGTTTCATACTGGTCAGCTTTATATTGCTGGGACAAAATATCTTACACCTTCAACTTTAAGGAGGAAGAATTTATTTGGGCCCACAGTTCCAGAGCTATCAATCCACAGTCAGCTGACCTCAAGGTAGAAACATCAGGGTGAAAGAGTAAGATGGAAAAAGCTGTTCAACTTATAGCATCTGAGAAGCAGAAAGGAATGGAAAAGCCCAAGAGAAAGAGCCATGGGTGATATATAGTCATTATGGGTCACGCCTCCATGACACATCCAGGCACACCTACAAGTGCGCTTACTAATCTCCCAGGCATCTCTCAAGCCAATCAAGATGACTTTCAAGATTGACCAAAACAAGGACTATCTCTTTAGGCTGTCTCCCACTGAGTCACTGTGGCAGGGTCTCCCCAGGAATGCTGAAGTGTGGTGGGTCTGTCTTCTGATCCTCAAAAATAGGCCCCCTCTCAAGATGGTTACTAGCTACAGCACTTCAAAATATGGTGAGTACTGCAGTGAATTTCTTCTCCAAATCTCACTTGCCTTGTAGGAGTCACTTTCAGACTAAATCTCCACCCCAGATTTATAGTTTACACTAACACTGGGTTTCTCCTTGTAGCCATGGTTTGGCTGCCAGTCCACAGTTTATCACTGGGGTTGCCAACCTCTTACAGTCAGGGTCAGGGTTGGTGTTGCAGATTAATTTGTACTTTTGTCTACATTGTCATTCTATTTCTCTATGCTTTTAACTTTCCTATCATCTCCTTCTTCATTCCCAGTGTTCCTCTCTTTCAACCCTCAGAATCTTGTTTCTCATTTCTAATGCTCACATTTTCTCACTTACAGTTTATAAAAGATACTTCTGCTCCACTTTCTCGCATACAAATCCAAAAATCTTAACTTTAACAGGCAGTTAAATTAGAAGTGATCTACAAGCAACATTTGAAGAAATCTGTGAAGATTAATACCATACCTTTGTTGAAGATAACATAAGCAAGGGGAAAGATGTATCTAGGAAAGACCTGAGTGAAGTAGAAACTCGGCATGAGGTTCTAGCTGAAGTAAGGAATCCTCAATAAAATGTCCTGAATGCAAGATATTCTAGTAAATAGGAAAAGACCAACAGGAAGAGGAAACAACAATTTCTGAGGGAAAATCTCAGGATTACAAAATGGTGCCAAAGATCATTCTAGGGAGAAGAGCAGTTTTGTAATAGAAGATGATAAGAAAATTCCAGATTAGTAAACACTGACCAAGTATAACCATCTGCCAGGATTGCAGGTAGTTTGGAAATATCACCTTCACTCAGAGGCCAATTACATGCTGCTACACAGAGTAAAGATTCCAGAGCAGCCGTTGCCACCTTAGCTACAGCTGAGATCACCTGGGAACTTTGAGAGATGGATGGTGTCATGGTCTGAAATGAAAACTCAGGCTGTGTGTTTCCAAGAATTTGTATTTTTAACACATTTTCAAATGATATTGATGTTGACCTGAGATGTATTTTGAGAAATACCAGTGTAAAATACTTTGAGTTCCGCTACAGAAACATTATCCATGCTTAAACTATGGGATGATGAGTCTACAGGCTGTACATATTTTATTACTGAGAATAAGATTATTCTCAATAATGTCTCCATTTTGTCCATACTGCCTAATGATAATGGCTTGCTCCATGACTATTGTAGGGATTGTACATTCCATCACATGTAAAATTGCTTAGACATGGACCTAACAAATAGAAGTCAACATTATCTATTATCGCTCATTTGAAAAATCCAACCTGAGCAATTACTATATATCATACATTTGGCTAAATGCAGGCATTACTATGATGAACTGTCAAAACAGTAAAACATGTCCACAAATAACTTTAATGTTATAATGAACACGACCATATATTCTTTGATGTAGCAAATCCCCTTTAGGTTAAATATTTTTAGGAAAAGGTGAAGGCCATGACTGATTTCTTTGCTATCACTGAATTCCTGTAGAAGCACAAAATCCACCACCGTATCCACTACTGACTTCCAGAACATACTACAGAAGATGTAGTGCACATATCATAGAATTAGAGTGTGTGATTTTCAGTTTTCATTGCTGGGATAAAATACCTGAGAAAGCCAATGCACAGGAGAAGAGTTTTATTTTGATTTATGGTTTCAAACACTCCAGTCCATGATTGTCTGGCTCAGAGAAAGACTCATGGTGGTGGAAGGGCATGGTGAAAGAAAGCAGCACACCTCATGGTAGCTGGGAAATAGATAGCAAAGGAAGAGCCAGAGAGGAAGGAGCCAGTGACTAGATATAGTGCCCAAGGTCACATCTTCCTGACCTGCAGAGAGCACCCAAAAGTGTGCTCCACTAACCTCCTAAACATCTCTCAAACCAAGCAAATACACAATCAAAATTAACCACCACGTTTAGCTCAGCGGCACAAGCGCCTGCCTGGCAAGTGGGAGATTATGAGTTTGATCCTTGATACAAAAAAAAAAAAAAATTTAACCACCACAGTATGTTCCAGATCTATCAACACTGAACACAATGCAGAAAACAGTATTTAAGAAACATCTGCTAAACACACCTTTATTCTAAACTGTTTTTCTCCAAACAAAGATGTTTACAATGTTTCAAAATATTTATTAGTGTCTGGTGTTTTCGTGGACCCATTCTCCCAAAACCATCACTTCTTCAAGTGTCACCATCATCTGTTATACCCCTGTAAGATTAAAGAGTCACTGCTGCCCCATTTTATCAGAGGGCCCATGAGATGAAGACATATCAAGCTCACCTCACACTAGAGGCCAGAAATCAAGTGTCTTAGTTACTTTCTCATTGCTGGGACAAAATACCTGACATCTACAGGTTAAAAGGGGAGAGTTTTATTTGGCTCATAGTTTGTAGAGATTTCAGGCAACGGTTAGCTGTCTCTGAAGCAGGAGGGTATGGAGGAACGGCAGAGAAGCACGGTTGATAGGAAGCAACAGGGATCAAAGGAGGTTCAGGGATGCACATCTTCCAAGGCACACCCACAGTGACCCACTTCTTCTCACCAGGATTCACCTCCCGACATTGCACTCAGTTATAAACCCATAAGTGGACCCATAATCTGGGCAGCCCCCCAAAAACCCCACTTGTGAGCACATGAGGCTTTGTGGGGACATCCAGATATAAACCATGACACCAGGACTCTGACTGAGGCACTCAGGGTTCCATGGTTATTTACCACCCACCACCACATGCCTACCCCCAGAGCAACCAGAGCGCATTTGGAGTGGCAAATTTTTTAAGAAAATAATGGTAGTAACACAGAAGTTCAGTATAATTTTTTAGAAATCATGAGAAGGAGGCATCTTGTATGTTTCTCAGGTTCATCAAAAACAAGCTACTTTAAATGAAGTTGTAAACATTCATTTTCACTCCTGGGATATAGTAGTTTCTACCACCTGATTCCTGTGTCCTGCCAAGACATGTTTATCTTCACCCAATCAACTCCAGTAATGTTTAACTAATGGTCTGGGCTGGACCACCCAGCTCTGGAAAGAAGAAAGAGCCATTCCCACTCCCCGTGTTTTTCTATGCTGACAACGTCAGGAAAAAATGAGAAATGTTTGTTAAAATATGAGAACTTTCCTCATTTAAAATAAATTGCGACCTGAGTCTTATACCATTAGGTTTAGCAGATCTGAAGAACTCGGACAGATAAATGATTTTCTCTCAAAGATCCTTCAATCTAGCACTATTATTGACATTAACCAACCAGTGTAAAATAAGGTCCAGATCAGCCACTCTTCTATTAGAACTTCTAGGATAATCCAGGTCTCATTCTCAGCCCCAAATTCACTGTTTCACCCTTGTCACCTAGAATATTTTCTTCCAAATTTGTTCAGTTCCAGGAAATTCTATAAACATTTACAATCTGAGGTCTCTTTGGAATAACATTTTTAGATGCTGACAGAAAACACAACTGACTTGACTTGAGCCATGTCAACTCCTATCCTAAGTAAGAATGTATTTATTGTGAGAGATTCTTGTAAAACTCAAAGTCAGAATCATCACAAGCTTGAGAGGAAGTGGAATGAAAACCCCATCACTGGGGTAGTCCATCTGGAGTTCCATACACATTTTCTTGTAGTAAACTAACGTTATGGTAAAAAAAAAATTTTTTTTTTGGCTTAGGGTCAGCCCACATTTGAAAGAATCCTAATACATTAGCATAATTTCTGATCTCTACACTCCCGCCACTAAATGAAGTGTACACGATTATACCTCTAAATCCTGATAAAATCACAGGCTGCCCATATCTGCTCATGTATTAATCTCATCACTGCCATTTTTATGGTTGCAAGACTTTAAAATGTCTTTAATGGTGAAGATCTAAAGTAACAGGCCACCTGTGTGCATCAGTCTCTCTAAGAGAGAGAAATGACAACCAATTAAATATTGACTTTTAGGAAATTGGATTACAGTCATGACAGAATTGCCAGACAGCTTTGCTTGCAATATGGTACAGGGACTTAGTGCTCCTGGGTCCTTGGGTATGATCATGATGTCTTAACAGGCTGCACTTCCCAGTGAAGTTCATGTAAATTACAGAAAAGGTTTTCTTCATGACACTTGTCCACAACCCTTTCTCTTCACTTCAGTAACAGGAAATATTGTCAGGTATCCCTTAATTCAGTTTAGTTTGAATATCTTCACTGCTTTGTAAACTCTTAGTGTTTTGTGACTTTGATGTTCATCCTGGTGTCAGTCACTACCTGTATACCCCCAGAGTATTCCTGTACATTTTCAGAGTGGGTATGGGTCCCTAACCAGTGTGTTCCACAAAGAGGATCTTTAAGATTAGAAGGCTCTGAAAAAGCAAAACACTCGAGAAGAAAGGAAATACAGGTTGTGTTTGAGCCTTAATTTAAATGAGGAATCCGAGAAAAGCAGAGGCCTTTAGCATGTTTCACCTTGAAGAACAAAATGTAAAAATGCAAACCAAAGTAGCACTGTCTTTAGAATCCCTACACCTAAACAGGATCCAGAATTGATTCTTTTTGACTGAAGCCTTTTATTAAGCCTATCAGCTCATGGACTAATATTCTCCTAATACTTAACCACTGGAAGAGCTACTTCTGTTTGCTTAAGGATTTTCTTCTAAGATGAAACTGGGGAGTCACTTTTAACAATCAGTGGTTCCCCCTTGATTTCCTAAGGTGCCAGGATTTCTTAACTAGATTCACATAATGAAAGGAACCATATCAAGGACCTAACTCAAAATGCAAAGTAATTACTTCTAGCTCTTGCTCCATACAGTAACTAACAATGAAAAAAAACCTAGGATACTATTTCTTTCTAATCCTATTAGAAAAATGATTGCCTGCTGGATTTGGCGACACATACCTGTAATCCCAGCACTCTGGGAGGCTGAGGCAAAAGGATCATCATTTTGAATCCAGTCTGGGAATTTTAGGGATTTAGTGTCTCAAAATTAAAAAAATAATGGGCTAAGGATGTAGTTTAGTGTGAAGGCTCTGGGTTCAATCCCTAGTACCAAAAGAAAGAGCAGGAGAGGGCGGGGAGTGGGTGGGGGAGGAGGGAGAGAGGGGAGAGAGTGGGAGGGAGGGAAATGTTTCAGCACCTCAATTTTGACCACACAGTAGAAGTACCTCAAGAAATTTCGAAGTCTCAATGCCCATGCAACCTCTGACTATTTAAATGGGAATCCTGACTTGGAACTCAACTTCAATATTTCCTGATCCACACGAGTGACTTCAATACACAGAAGAATTAAAAAACAATGTCTTCAACTAGTAGTTCTCAAAGTTCAGTGTTCCTCAGAATCAGCTAGAGGACATGATAAAATATACATTTTTGGGACCTGACCCCAAAGTTTCTGAACTTGTAACTCTTTTTTTTAAATTAATCAAGTTTATTGGTACATTTTAGATACAGATAATGATCACATTCATCATGCAGAACTTGTACCTATACATGATACATCTGGATTCTTCTTTTATTCGCATTTCCCTCCCCTCCCTTCAACCCCCCTTTCCCTCCTTATTTACAAAAACTTTGCTTCTATTTTCCCTTTTTTTCTTTCCCCTGCTTTCCTTTTTCTCTTCCTAGTTCTACTTTCCATTTGAACATTTTCTTCCTATTTTACAGTATCTATATGGATAAAGAAGATGTGATTTTTTTATGTAATGGAGTATTGCTCAGCCATAAAGAAGGATAAACATGGAACATTTCCAGTTAAATGGGAGATCATAATCTTAAGTGAATGAAATCACACATACATGTGCAAATACTGCAATGTTTTTCTAGTGTGAGAAACCAAGAGCACAAATAAGAAGCAAAATGTACAGTGTAATAGATACTATGAAATAGATATTGTAAATCTGTAATTCTTGCAGTTTTAACAAGTTCCCAAATGAGACAGAAGCTGGCATTTTATTAGAGAGGCCATACTTTGAGACCAGTGTCTTCAGTGAATATGTTCATCTGGCAGCTTTGGTGTAAAAACCAAAGCATTTTACGTTTCCACTTTAGATAAACTGATTTAACACGAGTAGCCATTTTAATAGTATTTTATAATCTTTACTCTGACAGACTAATGGAAACACTGGTGACAGTGCCAAAGAGCAAGACTTAATAGCTTCACTTCTCTCTAAATTACACAAGAAATCCATCTCATAAAACATAATTGAAATATTTAAGCAAACCACTCATGGGATACTTATGTGGACTTGTAACCCTTGTAAAATTACATAGATTATAATCAATTTCATGAAGTATCTGGTTCATTTCATTCAGTTCATTTGAAAATTGAGCAGCTGAAGCATCCAAGAAAGAGAATTGTATAATTGCACCTTGACAGCAAGAAAGCAGTAATTCAAAAATTTATCCAGTCATTTTTCTCATGTCTTAGGAAACAGATTGCTTCCACAACTTTGAAAACTTTCCCTATTTCTGGTCTCCATATCAGTTGGGGTGCATCACCCTAAGACCCTCATGGGATTATATGTCTTGGTTATCATTTTTTCAAATCCATTACCCCTTTTTAGGGGTTTTAAATTTCATTAACTGACCATATAACTATCAACGCCCTTACAAAATAATTTTTAAAATCTTGTAGATGGATATTTATAATAGCTTTGAGAATAATAGAAAAAAACTGAAAACAACACATTCATCAACAAAAGAATGATAAATGATGACATATCTATACAAGTAAGCCCTATACAACAAGAAAGCAATTAATTAGTACATAACATTACAATATAATGAATCTCACAGATATACTATGGGGAAGCCATAGATACAAGATAATTCATTCTGTGTGATTTCATTTATGTGAAGTTCAAGAATAATAAAAATTCAAAATGGTGATGATATTTAAGGAAAGTATTGAGTGAAAGAGATGACAGGGCTACCTGCAATGCTGACAAAGTCAACATTTTACTTGGGATTGCAAAGTAGATTTAGTTTATGATCTGTATACTTGCTATGTTATTAATTAACAATTTAATTTCAATTTATTAACATAATGAATCACTTTTTGCAAAAAAGCAACCCCAATTCAAAGCTGCCTACAGCTAGAATTTAATAATTGCTAATGAAAAGCAGGATAAAAAAAAGTAGCCCAAAATGTCTTGCATATAAAATTAAGTGTAAAAGATTTCCATCTAAAAACAATTTATTTTCTCTTTTTAAAGAACCATTAAAATAAAAGTAAGGTATAAAATGCTGTTAAAGAGACTAGTACAAAGCAACTAGCAGAGTAAAGAGTTTCATCAACTCTTCCTCAACAGACGTAAGGTTTCAACAAGTTTTTAAGGCAGAAAGTAGATGAAAGATGGTACCTGAGTTAGGGGATATAAGAAAATACAACACAGTTACCATGGAAGAGACAGGAAAATGGAGGGATGATTTTCCATGATGAGTCCTTGTAAGACGTGGAACACAGAGACACCAAATATGGAGGTTAAAGTGGAAAGAAGAGGCAAGATGTGATGTTGAAAAAGAAAAAATGATTATTAAAAGTCTGTATACAGAATGATGGAAAGGGAACTTTCTGCTCTTAGGCAAGTGGTAAAATGTTTCTTCTCTGAAGAAGCAAAGTGCCTCCCCTGTCCTCCCAAATACTGTCTGTATATTAGCATAAGTTTCCCCAGGAAACTTTCTGCTCACAACCCAAATAATCACTTTTATGCAAATTTCACCAGCCTGTAAAACTCACCGAAGCATATAAAATTACCAGTACATTATAGTGTCTCACTCTTAATATGAAATGGACAACCACAGAATACCATACATCGGACTATGCTCCCAACCTAAAAGAAGGAGGACAAAATAAACAGATTTTTAAAAAATTACCTAACAAAGCTTAGAAAACATGAAACCAAACTTCATCAGAAACACTGAGTTGCACAGTGAAAACCAAGAAATTATTATACTCCTAAAACAAGAAGAATATGTTGTTCAAAAATAAGAGAAGTTAAATATAGAATCACTAAAATAAAATAAATTGCAAGTTCTTTGAGAAAATAATATCCAGAGAATGTCTCAGAAAATATGGGGAAAAGGAAACAAAAAATATGAGACAAATAGTAAGAAGCTTGGAAAAATAATATGAAAAGTAGATATTTCACATGAAAATCAAAAAGCAACACAGAGAGTGGTGTTTTTTTTTTAATCATATAAGGAATATTGCCAGAAATAAATGACATGTATTTCTTACTTGAAAAAGCCCAGGACAATAAAGAATAATAAATTACAATGTAATGATCACACCAATACCCACATCAGGAACATTCAGACCCCAGGGTTAGACGACTTCATGGAAATGAAGTAGAGATATCCATGAATCTATTCCTTCACAAAAATATAAAAATAATGGCAAAACCATTCAAACTGATTCTTTTGGAACTTTTTATTAAAAAAACCAAATCACCAAACAAAATTTCTCGACATCAGACCAATTACTGAACTTCAGTAAGAGCGCAGACTGCGCAGATTTAGCACAGGCAACTCCCGTTCTTCACAGCAAGTCAACATTTTATCCAAACTTACAGCTTCCCTGAAATCTCTGTTTTCAGGGTCTTGTTACTATTTATTTGATTCAGAGTCCAGCTTGAAAAAAAGAAAAAAAGTAAAAGAAAAGCCCTCTCCTTAGAGATTAGTAAAAACAACCACAATCTGCTAGCAACATTGCAGATGCCTGAGGCTGTGATGGGAGTTAGAGAAAGCTAGATCCTGGGCAAAATTTCAGAGGAAGTCCTGAGGAACTGGAGAAACAGAGGGGACTTTGAAAGGCTCCAGCATATTCCTGGGGATCTAAAAAGGCCTTTGCATGCATGGCCCTGTGCACAGGAAAAACCCAGGAAAGGATAAGCCCTCAGTCACTCACCTCTGGCTGAACTTGAAGACTTGCACAAGTAGAAAATAAAATCTAAAGCTGTCTTGTAAACTTCCTGAAATTTGAAGGTGGGATTTCTACCACACATCCCCTTAGCAAAGGATAGAAAAATAAATGCAAGGCATTTAGAGACCTTTTTTGACAAATCACTGGTTTACTACTAAATTACACAGACCAAAGGGTAACCCCAAAGTTGAGAAATACAAACTAGGCTTCTCTCAGAATAGTAAGTAACTCACACATCTTTTTTTTTTTTCCATTCTGTAGGTTGTCTTTTCACCCAGTTGATTACTTGCTTTGCAGAAGCTTTTTAATTTGATGCAATCCCATTTAGTGATACTTGATAATAAATAAATGACTACAATAAAGAAGCACTGGTCAGAAAGAAGAAGTCAGGCTTGTGTAGATGGCAAAGAGATTAAAGGAACAGGAAAGCTGAGGGAAAAGAGAAAAGAGGTAGAAAAGGACCAGGTATGTTATATGTATATGCAGTTCCCCAAAACTAACATCATTGCTATGCATTCCAAAAATGCACTAATAAAGGAGGAAAAAAAGAAAAATAGAATTAGCTCATACATTTTAAAAGAAAGAGCTGGGGTTATAGCTCAGTGGCACAGTAACTGCATGGCCCACGCTAGGTGATGAGTTCGATTTCTTGTATCAAAAAAAAAAAAAAAAAGAAAGAAAGAAAGAAAGAAGAAAGAGAAAAAAGAAAAAAATCTACAGCAAGAATTTTAAAAATAAAACTGGCAAAAGATTCAACGTACCCAAACTGCACAATATATACTATTAGTCCAACACAGCAGAAACAAGAGGAAAAAGCAATAAAATCTGTATCAATAAACCCAGTGGTTGGGCCGGGAGTTTGGCTCAGTGGCTTAAGTGCCTGTCTGGCAAGCACCAGGTTGGGAGTTCAACCCCTGGTGCCTCAAAAAAATAAAATAAAATAAAATAAAATAAAATAAAATAAACCCAGTGGTGGAGGGTGGAGGGGGTAAAGAATGTGAGTCCAACTGTAGCATTGTATTGTGTAAAGTATTTACTTTTCAATAAATGATGATGACACAGGAAAAGAACTACAAATACATGTTAAATATAAAGGGGAAATGTAGCCAACATAAAAAACCTCCGAGGAAGCTCAGGTATTACATTTATCAGAAAAAGATTTTAAGTTAGCTATTTAATATGCACTAAAATAACTAAGAAACCCATGTTTAAATAAATAAGTAAAAAGAACATGACAATAACGTATCAATAGCTAGAAAGCATTCGATAAAGAGGCACAAATCATTTTTTTTTAAAGTTAAATTTCTGGAGCATAAAAAGCCACAACTGAAATGAAGTTTGCTTGAGTTCAAAGATGGATTTGAAGTACCAGAAAAAAGAACCTTTCAACTTGAATATAAAACAACATAAATTTTCCAGTCTGATAAGCAAGAAAAATAAAAAAAGGAAAGAAGAAAAGTACAGCACTTCACGTACTGTGGAACATCACCAAGTATAGGAGAAAGAATGGCTAGAAACCTCCTGTTGTAGTTAGGGGTTACAGGGAGAACAACTGAATACAGGACACAGAATTTGGAATACTGTTTTATGATGGTCACCTGAAGTTAAACACAAGAAAGTGCAGGAAAATCCGTCCACAACACTAAAGACCCAGAATATTCAGTCAAGGGCCTGGATCCCACAGCAATGTCCTGCATGAGTCCAGCTGAAGACCCAGAGCCCACGACAATGCCTCCCACAAATCTAAGAGCCCACAATAAGGACTCAGGCCAGTCTATTTTACGGTTCTGTGCAGGGAAGGCCAAAGGTCCGCAGTGGAACTAGAAAGTCTATGCCAGCAGGGTGAAGGAGCTGTGCAGTGGGTTGAAGGTTCTACATGGGAGCTGAGAAGTCATGCTCAAAATAAGGAGCAGGGCTCCTCTGAAGAGTACCACAGTCATCCTCAGCGGCAGCGAGGTCCCGAGCTCCTCTGACGATGAGAACAGTCGAGTACAGGTCAGGAAGCCCAGTGTGACAAGCTTCTCCAGCACACATCTTCACCTCCGGAGCCAGGAAGCGATCACAATGTGAGGAGCAGAGCTCCCCCAAGGTGAACCACAGCCACTCTCATAGATGAGGTCCTGAGCTCCCCTGATGATAATGGCCAAATCCATATTGAGGAAGCCAGCACCTCCAGAAGAACCATCGGCTCGAAACAGCAACTCTTGAAAGAACCCACAACACCTCACTCTTCTTCTCTACCTCTCTATTTATGCTGGTGGACCATCTGTACTCAACACCATGCTGATGTAATTCAGCTACTGTTAAGCTGACCACCAGTTTTTAATCCTCCCAAACATTAATCTGCACATCCAAGAAGCCCTAGGAACTCTGAGTAGAATAAACTCAGAGACCTACACCTACATACATAATAGATTGGCAAAAAGCAAAAACTAAGAGGGAGTCTTGAAAGTAGTAAGGAAAAAAAAGTGATTTATCCCTTACAAATAATCTTCAGTAAGGTTAACAATTGACTGTAGCCAAGGAGACCAGAATAGCTTGGGGTGACCTCCTTTAAATGCAAAAAGAGAAAAAAATTGCCAAAGAATTTATATCCAGTAAAACTCTCCTTCAGTGAAAATGTAAAATTTCTATGGCAAATAAAAATGAGCAGACTGGTTAGCAGCCTTGTCTTAAAATAAACACTACAGTGAGTTTTACTGAAATAAAAGTAAATTGAACCATGTAGGGTTGAAATGCTGGGTAGATACATTTCCTTATGCATTATAATGGTCATAGGCAACATCTCCATAGGAAAAGTCATAAAACAAAACCATAACAGATTTAATTAATGAAGGCATCACATGACACGGAATCTGCAGAAATTACACAAAGACACAAGAAAATGATCTCTTTTTAGCTTAATTTGACAAATAGTAGACAGTCATAGAGAAATGTGTTTGGACCAAAAGGGTATGGCCTGCTGGTAATAGAAGAAATCTAGCTAGCTGTATGCTATGATTCTTCTCTGCTCGCCTGCATAGCAAGCCTTCCTCTTGCGGGTAAGGCCTTATGTTCTACTATGCACTGTGTAAACCACTGTAGTTCTTTATAGTTACCTGTTATGCAGAAAGTTAGAGAATGAAGTCATATTTCTTAGTTCTTACACACACACACACAATTACTTGATCTCACTTACATGTGGGAAAATATTTCAAGTGTATAGAGAGAACAAAATGTTGTTTAGCAGGGAAGAAAAGGAATTTGGGCAATGAGATGTAGGTCAGAGAATACAAAAGAAACTGACACATAGGATGAAGGATAAATAGCTCTAGAGGTCTCACGTACAACATGAGTATATTTTAGTGGCTCTTGGCACAAAATTTAAAAAACAGTAATTGTGACATAATGGATAATGCTACTTTGTTTCAATTTTTACCACCTATCTATATCGTATGCATTATGAGCTATACTGCAAAAATGCACAGTACAGTTTAAATACACACATACACATATATATAATTGGATTTGTTTTTGTGGCATATTATAATTATGTTCATGCCATATAACCAGCATACTCAGATTTATCTGATGATGGAAAATAGAAAAAAATGCATTGCATTTGAAAGACTTTCTTTTTATTTGGTTACAGACTCAAACAACAGGCTATTGCACAAAGGGCATATGTCATAAGCTGGAGTTAATACTGTGAAGGATTGCCTTATATTTTTTAGTAATTGATTCTTCCTTAATTTAGAACCTACTGTGGTTCATCAACTCAGCTCATCAATTGGCGGGAAGTGGCTGCTTTTCTAAAATGTGTAGAGAATGGCCTTTCATATATCTTAGCTAGGAAATATTTAGTCTTCAGTGATCTAAATAAACACATAATTAAAATACAGTCTGAATCAGTACCTAGAAAAGAAACAAAATAAAACATCATCGTTACTATTACTTAACTTTTTGGAGAAAAGTATTGATACTCTAGGATGGGTCTCATATTTTGCAATTTTAAATATTATTCTAAGTAATGCCATATGTTAGACCAAAGCTTTGAAGGGTTTTTGAGACACAGTGAAGAGGAACTGATGGGGGTTTCTAACACAAGCCAACAGGTTTGATTTGAAAGGCATTGCTAATTGTCACTCAGGGGCAAATATAAACTCTATCAAATTGAGTTGGTAGAGGATAGAGTCTTCACATACAATGTATATAGCAGAAATGTAAACTTTCTTTTAGACATGTTAGAGCTGTCTCTAATTGTACTTGATCGCCTTAATCACATATGCTCTTGTAACCTCTGTGAAAAGGGGATTTTGTTAGCCAAATTATTCCCAACACCTTGCATATTTGATAAATTCAATGAGTACATAAACAGTTAATATGGAGCAACATGCTTGAATAGATAAAACCCTTAAAATATAAGCACAGCAAATATCTATGCATTGTCATTTTTGCTTATTGCTTAATGATCTGAAATACAAAATGATAGAAGCAACCCTTATGAACTGAAGATTCAAGTAAATGAAAAAACAATGTAAGGACATTGTGTGGTGGTCCCTGTGAGATCCAAATATTCCTTTAAGAGTGGAAGACTATTCCTCCATTTGCTGGCAGTGCTGCTAGAGTATGACTTCCCCCACCAACCCTCCTTGGAGATCACTTCAACTGAAGAAACTGCTTTAGGTTCAAGAGCTTGCCTACTTTCTACCCTACATCTGGTGATTCTTCAAAGCTGGAGGATTGCAAAGACACAACTATCTCATCCTAACCCTAGGCCAACTCTAAGAGGCCCCAGCCCTAGCACTGCACAGCTGCATTGCGACTACATTTTTCCTTCTACTGAGTTAGGATTTGACTTTGTTTACCAATGCTCATCAGGAGAGTGCCCCTAGTTAACGGGTTGCTAGGTAGTGATCTCTAACATAAGGAGCCAAGTCCACCTATATGTTTCATTACACCACGGGCCCACCTCAGAAAGTGTTTCATGTCATTTTTATTTTTAGCAGAAAAACTTTCCTTAAAACAATAAATAGTTCCTTCCTGGTATTGCATAACTCCATGCAGCTTTATTTAATGACTACTTTTTGTTTCTCTCAAATTGAGATACAGGTATAGCATGTTCTCATAAAAATATAAAGAACTGGCTTATTATAGATTTATATGTCTTCCTGTTTTTATGATGTGTTTTCAGAGATCTCAGAGTCCAGCTATGATTTTACATAAGAGCAAATCAGTTTCCAACTCCTCTGGCACATTTCTGAGCAAACTTGCTTAGAAAACACCTGGTAAAACATACTTTCATTCAACTTCAGGCATTTCAAAAGCAGTTGAAAGTCACTTAAGTGGAAACCCAACTATGATGCTGCTTTTCAAATCAAAAGCAAGATCTCAGCTCCACAGGATGTGGCAGATTGCCAGGTGTTTAATATTTGAGAGACAAGCACACTGTCAAGAGCTTCTTTCCATAATTGACAAACCAAAACCCAACACGCCGAGGTTAACAACTCACTTCTCTTGGCCACAGAACTGTTTTTGTGATATTCCTCTACTGCACATAAATCACTTTCATAGAGCCATGAGAGGGTTGTTCTGAGTCTCTAGAAAACTAGCAGCAAGCTTCTGAACAGTTGAGCAATGTCAGAACAAGGTACTGGGTGGGTTTAGTGTCGCTTTGGAATCACCTTCATTTTTCTTCTTTCTTGCTCCTGAATCTGCCAAGTTATTTTTGGCCCAAAGGCCCTGTCGTCAAATTCTACACAGACAATAGCATAGACTTGGGGTAACACCACAAGTCTTTGATGGATTGGATGCGGACATCAAACATCAGCACATCTCCAGATGTCATGCAAAGCTTTACAGAGGGTTTTTGGATTATGTTTTGCCAGCCATGTGGGCTGAGAGACAGATATGTCAGACAGAGGATGTTGTACAAGCTAACCAGTACTGTCACAAATCACTGGTGGTCAGAGGTTGAAGTGTCTTATTCCATCTTGGGTGTGGGCCACTCACTGGACTGCTTGTTCACAGAAGAAAGAGTGTGGAAAACTGACGCGAGTAATACTGACTGCATGAAATCTCTAAACGGAAGAGCAAATTATCATGTTATTTTATATTTTTTTGTTATCTTTGAAAGTTGAGAAGAAATTGTAAATTGAGTATTTCCAAATGACTGTGTCGGCTCCCTTATGTAATTTATATGTAATATATATTTAAGTTTAGAGTTATATAGTGAACTTATATAATTAAATGTCTCATTTATTTCTTACAATATGTGTGAAAAATAAAATAACAGCATCGGAAAGTGAATAATCTGGCTAAGGTTATAAAAAAAATAAAGTGAAATTATCAAGACTAGAATGTAAGTTCAAGAGGGTGGCTTCAAAATGTGTGATATTCCCATGCTTTACTCATGCTTATGACCCAAGCCCGAAGCATTCATATTTGCTTTCTCTTGCAGATTTTCTGTCTTTTAACTCATAAAACTTCCTAGTAGGGCTGACAGTTCATACAATGAGCCATGCCGGCTTTATGATTCTACTTACCCAAATTATAGTGGATTACAAAACAGTCTGATTTTGCTTTTGATTTATTCACATACACAGTGTCATATACAGAAAAAGTTTCAGGTACATGTTAATATCATAACCTCTCCACCATCCCGGCTGTTTCTAGTTGGAGGTTATTATGTTTAGGCTTCTATTAACATCCGAGCACAGGTTTTGGTGTAAATGTAAGTTTTCATTTCTTTGTCTTACATACCTCCGGATACAATTGTGGACCATTTAGTAGTAGTGCGCTTGATGCTTTAAGAAATTGTTCAGCTTTTTTCCAGAAGGTCAGTCCTGTTTTACAGCAGCACTGGCAATCTATTACTGATCCAGAACTTTATATTACTCTTGTTTTTAATATTAGCCAATCTAGTAGGTGCTGTAAAATCTCACTGTGGTTTTAGTTTGCATTTATTTGATGTCTAATGATAACAGCCATCTTTTCACATAATTAATTGTCACCTGTTTATCTTTTTATATCTCATATATTTTACCTATATTTAGACTGCCTATGTTTTTACCTATGTTTTTTGCCTTTGTACCGTTGAGTTCTGAGAGTATTTTTACATGTTCTAGATTCTAGGCCTTTGTTGGATATGTGACTCAAAAATATTTTTCTCAGTCTTCAATTTATTTTTTGTTCTCTTTGCAGGGTTATCACAGAGCAAATAGCTTTTATTTTAACAAAATCAAATTGATGGCTTTTTTTTATTGATCATGCTTTAGTGTCAAACTTAAGACTATTTTCTCTAGTCCAAGATCTTGAAGATTTTTTCTTAAGGGTTATTGTTTCTAAAAATGTTTTCATAGTTTTGTATTTTGTTTTTTTCCTCTTTCATCCATTTTTAGTTAAACTTGTACAAAATATGACATGTAAAATAGTGTCAGGTAGAAAAAAGTCTTTCTGGGAATTTGGTATATATTTCATCAACAGTGAGTATTAATTTAAAGAGAATTTGATAGGTATTTCATGAACACGGAATATCAGTGTAAAGAGAATTAATATTTATGTATTGTCGAATATTCTACCTCATGAATATGGTATTCCTCTCCTCTCTTTTTGCTTACATTTTCTCTCATAAGAGTTGCATGACTTGTGGCATGCAAATTCTATACTTGGCTTCTTAGATTATACCTTAGTATCTTTCTTTTTTTTAAGAGAGAGATTATAAATACTATTGTATATTCAATTTCAAAGTCTCTGTGTTTAATACTCAGATACACAAATATTATTGATGATTTTCTTGAATTCTGAAAACTTACTTTGTTATAGTTTAGGAAATTTTTTATAGGTTTCTTTGGATACTCTCCAATGTATACTCCCCATGAGCAATTGAGCTATCGGCATAAAGGGACAAGTTCCATTCCAGTCCGAATGTCTTTTGTCACGACTTCTTGCCTTGTTGCACTAGCAGAACTTCTTAGCCTAAAAGTGTACATTCTTGCCTTCATCCTAACGTGGGGAAGAAAGAAGTCCGTTTTTCACCTTTATGTATGTTAGCTGTAGATATTTTCATAGGTAGTTTTTATCACTGAGAAATTTCTCTTCTATTCCTGTCTTTATGATGATTTCTTTATTATGAATCAATATCGACTTAGTTTGCTCAAATAGTGGACACAGTGATTTCCAAATATTGAAACTGATGGGAACTACAAATTATAAACTAACACAGTATCTGTACAGGGCTCACCATACTCTGCCTGCCTTATGGGTCAGCTTTGGAATGCAGAAATCTGGCCTCTTCTGGGTTAATGAGACTAGCACCCAGGTGTGGGAATGGATCTCTGATTATTTCTTTTATGATGTTAAACTTAGCTATTCTAGCTATTCTACCTGTTCCAGGAAAGGCATCACACCCTTCCCACTGCACTGAAATAAAATGGTAGCTAGCTGGAGATTCTGGGTCTGTGTTGCAGAGGACACGATCATCCCAGAGCTCTACCTTACAATTCTTGTCTCTAGCCTTTTCTTTCTTTCCTGCAAGCACCTTAATCTGCTGCAGATTAGGAAACCACTGAGGGGTTTGCAGGGATGGGGGGGTCTCTAATAGAAACAGTCTTTTGTCCTGGACATGAACTCCAATTGGTTGTGGAGTAAACTGACTTTCATAAATTGCTGACTTATTTTGCTAACAATTTGGTTAGGACTTTTCCACCAATAGTCATGAGTTCTATTAATCTACAGTTTTCTGATTTAGCACTTTGACTGATTTTTGCATTACGATAGGAGTAGCTTTCTAAACAGAACTAGGGAGTATCTTACCCCTTCTATTTTGTGGAACAGATTATGTAGAATTGATACTAATGTTGAAGGATTTCTCTGTTAAGTGTATTCAGACCTAGAAGTTTCTCTTTGAGGATTTTTAAATTACAATTGTAATTTCCATAATATTTATAGAGCTCTTCACCTTGTCAGTTTTACATTGTGTGAGTTCCCAGTAGTTTGTGTACCTTGAGGAATTGATCCATCTCATCTAATTGCCAACCATATGTGAATAAAGTGGCTCCCTTATTGCAGGAGCATGTATATAAAGTTACTGTATGTGTGTAAAGTTACACCTTTATCACTCTTTCTGTTTTGATGTCTGTAATGACTGCGATGACATCTGTTTCATGCCAGATATTGTTAATCAATGTATTTTCTCTGTTTTCTTTTCAATCTTGTTAAAACTTTGTCTGTTATCAATCTTTTTAAAAATCAGCTTTGTAACAATGATCTTCTTTTTGTTTCCTTTATTATTATTTTGTTTATAACTATTCTCTCTCTCTCTCTCTCTTGCTTGCTTGCTTTGAGTTTACTTTCTAGGTTCTAAAAATGGATGAAAATCATTCTCTCTTCTAATGCATGCATTCATGCCTATAAATTTCCCTCTTGGTACTGCTTACCTATAATCCACAAATTTTGATGAGTCATATTTTAATTTTAACACATTAAATGTAATTTTTCTTTCCTTTGACACTTCTTTTCTAATCCATGGATTATTTTAAAAAGGCTGTTGTTTTGTCTTCAAGTTATCCTGCTGCTGTTAATTTCTAATTTCATTCCATTGTGACTGAAGAATACTCTTTTTAAGTCTGTTGAGGTTTATTTATTTTGTTCCATGATACGGTCAATCAGGGGATATATCCTGTGAGTCCTTAAAAGCAATGAACATTTTGATGGTGCATTTTCAATAAAATAATATCAAAAAGATAATGAGTAATTGATGATGTTAAAATCTTCTCTAGTCTTGATGATTTCTTCATGTTACTTTTATCAATTCTTAGAGATGTATTTGGAGGCCTCCACCCATAATCATATTTTTGATTATTTCTCTATTCCATTCAATCTGATTTTATTTCACATACTTTAATGTTTTATTGTTTAGTGCATGCACATTTAGGACTGTTCTGTCATCTTGGTAGATTGATCCTTTAATCATATGCAATGTCCCTTGTTGTGGGTGGTACTGTTTGCTCTAAAATCTGCTTCATCTGATATTGACAAAGCTATTCCTGCTTTCCTTCCACAGATATTTGCTTGATTTATCTTTGTCTTTTTTTACCTTCAACCTATCTATAAAATTATATTTGGAGTAAATTTCTTGTAGACAATATATAGTTATCCTTACTTTTTAATCTAATGTGTCAGTCTTTAACTTCTAATTAATACCAAATTAATTAATTTTATAGTTATAAAACTATCTTCACATGAGAGTTTTTTTTTCTAATGGATGTAGTACTAGTCTATAAAACCTCCCCTCTGTCACATTTTGACTGTATTTTATATGTTTTAAATTATGTCTAAATGCTTCTTTTGTTGATTTCCTCACATTTGTCCATAAGCCTGCCATCAAACTTTAATATTAAGAACAATTTTAAAACTTCAAAAAAGCAAGGGTAGCTTGCCCATCAACCACAGAATGGATAAGAAAGATAAGGTATTTTCATACAATGGAAAGCTACTCAGGTATAAAGTAGGATAATCTCGAGGCTCTTGTAGGTAAGTGGATGCAACTGAAGGTCATGTTTATGGGCAAAACAGTTTGAACTCATATGGGTGAACCCTAGCATAAAAAACAGGAGTTAGTGGGAACCAAAAACACAATAGATATTATAAAAGTGATAGGGAGGAAACACCTAGGAGAAGGTGGCAACCAATGTTAATTTCTTATTGTTTTGTCTTGAACTCTTGTAATGTTTTCACAACTTTGTTAGGTTTGGCTATGTTCTGTCTTGTTTTGTTAGATTTTACTGTGCCTGATGGTATGGCAGCTATTTTGAATATAATGGGATGTATTATGGTAATCATGGTTGGTTTCCTATTATCTTGTTTTGAAGTCCTATAATGCTTTCATTCTTTTGTTTAATTGGTTTTATTCTGCTTTGTTTTGTTTGATTTTATTATGTGTGATGGTATGAACAGCTATTCTGAGGAAAAAGAGACATTATAGTAACCATTGTTGATTTCCTGTTATCTTTTACTGAAGTCCTGTAATGCTCTCATTTCTTTGTTTTGATTGGTTTTAATCTGTTTTCTATTATTTGATTTCATTGTATATGAGGGTATGGACAGTTATTTTGAAAAGAACAATAGACATTATGGTTGCCATTGTTGATTTCCTATTGTGTTGTTTTGAAGTTCCATAATGCTCTCATTCTTTTGTTTTGTTTGATTGTATTGTGTGTGAAGGTATGAACAACCATTTTAAAGAAAACAAGAGACATTATCGTAGCCACTGCTGATTTCTTGTTGTCTTGTTGTGAAGTCCTGTGTTGCCTGCATTGTTCTGTTCTGATTTGCTTTGCTCTGTTTTGTTTTATTTTCTTTTATTCTCTTTAAAATAATTTTTTTTAAAAAATTCAAAAGAAAAAATAATATGACAGTTAAAATTATAACAGGTGAGAAAACGGAAACGATTCGTGTACATAGGAAAAAGTATTAAATTTAATATCCAGAGAATTAAATAATTTTCCAAAACCTACCACTTCAGCAAGTCATCTAGATTTTCTCAACTTCATTTCTTGAAAATCCTACAGAATAAGCTCTATTTGGTAATCCATTCCAAATGGTTGACATTTTGGTGGCAGTGAATGGAAGGAAAGGAGATTAATTGAAAAAGCCAGGGCTGTGAAGTGCTACACACATGTACTAAGTTCCTGTGAAGAATGTGATTATCATATACTACAAACATATAGTACAAAAGTACAGATAGGGGGAGGTAGGGAAGGAGATTAGAAAAAGGAATTGAGAAATGTCATGTACTTGTACCAACTCTCCATGATGAATGTAATCATGATGTACTACAGACATGTGTCAATAAAAATAAAAAGTAAATAAGTAGATCATATGAAATTATAGTTTTGATATCTGTTTTTATACATAAAGTTTCACTGAAATTCTTTGATGTCAAAACTACATTTGTTCTGCATGAAACTAGCTCAGAAGTTGCACTGGAGGTCATTAATTCCATAAATACTGAAACTTTTTTAGTTTTAAAGAGAATAAAACCAAACAAAATAAAACAAAATAGAGCCAATCAAAACAAAACAGTGAACATGATAGAGGGCTTCAAAACAAGATAACAGAAAATCAACAATGGCTACCATAATGCCTCTTGTTATCTTCAAAGCAGCTGCCCATACCATGATACTTAATAAAATCAAACAAAACAAAACAGAATATAACCAATCAAAATAAAACAATGAATGTGATACGATGCTTCAAATCCAGGTAATAAGAAATCAACTATGGCTACCATAATGTATCTTGTTATCTTCAAAATAGCTGCCCATGCCATCGGACATAATAAAATTAACCAAAACAAAATAGAATAAGACCTAACAAAGCAAAAGAGTGAAAATGATACATGGATTCAAAACAAGATAAAAGGAAATTAACAATGGCTACCACCTTCCCTTTTTAGACATTTCCTCCCCTTTCCCTTTCACAGTATCTATTGTACATTTTGGATCCCATTAACTCCTTCAGTGTTTTATGCTAGGAAGACAGCATGATGTTCACTCATGTGAGTCTGATGAGCATGAGCATGATCTCAAGTTGCATCCATTCACCTGCAAGAGAATCGTGATATCTCTTTATAGTTGAGTAGCTTTCTATTGTATAAAAATGCCATTATCTTTCTTATCCATTCTGTGGTTGATGGGAAAGCTATCCGTGCTTTTTTCTGGTTCCCTGTCACATTGGAGCATTGTTTTCTGTCCTTTGACTTTTAGTCTATAAATTTCCTTTCAAGTTAAATGTTTCTTGTATACTGTTTATTGATGGATCTTGTTTCTCAATTCACTCTGCCTATTTCTTTTCATCGGTGAATTGAGGTCATCTGCATTAATAATTATGGTCAACATGCACTGGCTCATCTCTGCCTTGCTATTTTCCTGCCATTAGCTCCCTACTCTTCCCCTCCGTTTAACAGTCTGCTCCACTTGGTGATCCCCCTCTGCCACTATTCTTGGATCAGCGGTCCTTATATCTCTCTCTAGAATGTCCTTCATATTCTTTGTAGGGTTGGCTTGGCAGTCACGAATTCCTTTATTTGTCTGTCATGGAAGTATCCTATTTCTCCATTAATTTTGAAAGATAGTTTTGCAGGGTACATCAATCTGGGTTGGAAGTCGTTTTCTTTTAGGACTTGAAATGCTTCACTCCAACTCTTCTTGACTTCATGGTTTGTGTTGAGAGGTCTGTCATGATTCTGATGAGTTTTCCTTTATAGGCAATCTATTTCTTTTCTCTAATGGCTTTTGAGATTCTGTTCTTAAGTACAGTGCTAGTAACCCAATGATTGTTAGCTTACCTTTGAATGTCTGGATAAGCTACTATTGGTCTGAGACCTTTCCTTCAAAAATACAGTGATAATTTACTATGCAAAGTAAAACTAAGTAAAGCACACAATGATTCCTGCTACAGGACTCTGTAAACTTCATATATGCAGTATTTATTGAACACCTATATGGTCTATCTGGTGGCATTATTCTACATTGGGGAAATTGTTCTTGGTTGACTTTCATTGAGCTTGCAGTCTTTCTCACAGATCCTGGTAGATAAAGAGTGAATCAATTAAAAAAGAATGTTCCACTGGAACCAACACAGCTGAGAGGTTTAAGAGATAAATGAGAAAAGGTTATAGTATTTGATAAAACAGACATTGATAGTGACATACACAAGAATTGTTTCTGGAAATTGGGAAGAATAAAACAATAGATAAATAAGAGATGGTAGCTGTTATGACAATAATCTCAAGAAGTGTCCCTCAAAGGGGAAGCAGAGAAATAAAATGAAATTTAAAAAAAACATTTAAAGATTATTTTTACATGGAAACTTTTTTGTTACTTGCAAGGCTTTTGCAAAGTGGAAATTTATGGATGTAGAATGCAAGGTCACCTTATTTTAACTTAGAAGTAGCATTAGTTAAGTATGGCTTTCCATGCACACTCTGAAAATCAAAACTATAACGGTCCTATTAAAAAAAAGAATAGAAAGTTTAAAAAATCTGTTTGTCTTGGGAATAATCTCTCTGCTGTTATCAATCTGTTGTCAATTTTACATCCAGACAATGGGATTTTATCCGGCACTAAAAAGAAATGAACTATCAAACCAAGGAGGAAACTTAAAGAGACGTTGCTAAGTGAAAGACTAGGTTTCAGACTGGCTAATCTGAAAGGATACATATTTATTTGTATATATAGTAAAATATCAGTTGTTGCCAGGGGTTGGGAAAGGAAGAAATGAGTAGGCAGCGTATAGAGGACTGCTGGAGCAGTAAAATTATTCTGCAAGATCTAAAATAGTGTATATAAACTATTACACATTTGTCAAAACCCAAGGATGTAAAACATCAAAAGTGAACCAATACAAGTCCATGTATTATAGCAAATGCACCACTCTGTTGGAGATTTTAGAAGCGAGAGAGGGTTTGTGTATTTGAAACAAAAGACACATGGAAAACCTTTGTGCCTTCTGCTCAATTTTTCTGTGCACCTAAAACTGCTCTAAAAATAAAGTCTATTTTTTTTCAGAAAGACGATATAAGCCAAGATGACCTTTTCTTAGTCCAAGGCAATTAACCCTTAAAAAAATTCCACCAAATGAGGTTAAGTGTGATGGAGTACCTTGTGGCTTTCAGTGATTCCCTCAAACAGGCCCCAAATCCTGCCACATTTCCTTCGTCTAAATGACTTGCTAAGGCCAAGTGGAAATTATTTTTACTTCACTGTATTGCTGGATTATTGCTTGAAGCCCAGGGTTCTATGAGTTATCATGGACAGGATTCGTCTCCCGGACTAAGTGATTCAGTTAATCCTAAACCTCACATGAAACAGTCATCACAACCACTTCTCCCTCCTGCCTAGTGTTTTGCCAAAGCTAATAACAACTCACAAAGATTTGCTACTCTGCTAGGGATGCACTAAGGAATCTCAGTATCAATCGCTGTAATTACTGAAGGACTATCATCTAAGATAGAATCTGACATGGCTACCTAACTTTAGCAATTCATTTGTGCCAATGCAATAAGTAACTACCCTTATTATATAAATTTTAGCAATGGAATTAGACTTCATTAGTATTTTTCTTCTACAGATGAAGACAACGAAGTTCGTAAAAGTTATTAAAATCGTCTAGGTAACACTCTCTGATATTTATGCTTTCAAATCTCAAGATTCATTCTTCAGATTCGATACACAGAGGGGAACTCAGCATCACTCGGTTGTACCTCTGCCACAGACGTACAGCCTGATCAGTCTGATTCTGAGGATTTTGTATGTTTCTTACGAGGAAACAGCATGACTGTGGTGAGCATGTTGTGCTGTCCTGAGGAGCTATGATCATAGATAACCAAGAAGGGCATCGAATAATTTCAGATACACTATTACCAGACAGACTTGATGGTATAGGAGCCAGAAAAGTAGCACTGGAGGAACTGGACAGATCTGAAGAGTCTGCAGATTTTCGTCATTATCCAATGACTGTGTAGGAGAACATCGTTGTCTTTAGGAAACATACTCTAGGGCCAGGGATTTAGCTGAGTGGCTCAAGGGCTTGCCTGGTAAGTATGAGGTCATGAGTTTGATCCCTGGTACCAAAAAGAAAAAAAAGAAAAAAAAAAGACAACATGCTCTAAAGTGTTCAGCGGTAAGGGGAAATCAGGTCTATGACTCACAAAATTTTTATATGAAAGATAGCATTCATGTAAACAGAGAGAGTGCCCTCGTGTCTCTCTCCTGTGTGTCCGAAGAATCCTGAAACAAGGAGTGCTATCAATGTCGCCTCAAGTTGCAGCATTTAATTTTGACAAATTAAAAGCCATCAGTGAAGTCATCCATAACACAGGAGAAAAGATTCACTTTGTTTAATTTTGTTTGATATTTTCAGCATCTTCCCAGTATTACATTAGAAGACTAAAAAAAAAAAATCAGAGACCCTAAAATTCAGGATTCTTGCCCTTGAAGAATATATGAATATGTTCACATACACACACAAATATATATTTCCAATTTGAACATTTTATTCATAATTCTTAACACTTTACTAACCAAAGCTTATAGTGTTGTTTTCATTAAAGTTAATTATTTAACGTATAGGTACCGCCTTCATATTCAAGCCAGGACCAGATCTTGTGCTCACTGCCTTATCCTCAATATGTAATATAGAAGTCAAAATATATAGGAATATGATGTAAATGCCAGGAATAAAGGGACAGATGTAATCTTGTCTGGGATCGAAACTGACATGAGCGTTAATGTTTCTGATCACAGAAAGCCAACTTGCATTTATTACATTCCAGTGCCAGACAATTCTTACTTCCGACCTTTGGAGGTCATCCTTTGCTAAGAAATTTGAAACAAGGCATTTCCCAGAATGACTCCATAGAACAAGTTTACTTAGGCTGAAACAACTTCTTCAAAGGCACCCATCCTCAGACACTTGGCTTTGCAGTGGCACTCACAGTCTTGCCTTGACTCATTCTCTGAGATCAATCACACTACATTCATTCTGATTCTGGATGAAGAGCTCCATGCCAGGTGTGAAGATTGCCTCTACTCTCTTTACCAGGTCGAATAGAGAGTAATTCTATCTTAAAATATTTCTTCTGGTTTTGAAATCCTTTTTCTCAACTAAGCAATCATAGTTGGATAATGGTTTCATCAGCCATCAGTTAGCAGGACCCTGTGAGACCGAGGCTGGGTAGCCTACAATGTACCCCACAAAGGAATCAGTACAGCAGGTCTAGTTTTTCTGTCTTGATACTGTAAGTAATGCTTGCCATCACCTGGCATTTCAGATTGTGTTATATGACTCCCTTGGAGCTGAAAGGAGGCTTGGAAGCAACAGTGTAGAACCTGTTAGTCATGTGTTTCTATGGTTATTTATAAATATTATGACCAACCTTAGTCAATATATAATGATTATAAATTATCTTTTAATTGCCAGGAGCTATGTTCTTTTAGAGGTCTTTTGTAAGGATTTTTAAATTCAGCTGACTCTGATTAATGTAACTTATCAGACCAAAATATTAATGGGGCTAGGATTTTCACAGTTTGGTTGTGAGTCAGACACCAGCTTTCTGTAAAGAATGAGAAAAGAATGAATAAAAGCAAAACATGGAGTCTTTTGACTCTGTGTTGGAGGGAGTACTTAACATAAAATCACAGGAACAACATCTCCCATGAAATAGTTACTTACACCTTGTGGGTCTAGGAATGGTCCTTGATAACAAAACTCTTTTCTGCATCATAAATTATGCAAGATAGAACCAGGACATTTCTCTTAGCCTCACAGACTACATCATTCGTAAATATTCACAACACAGGTGCAATAAGGGGTTATACCAAGTAAAATGCAAATATTAAATGGGAAGGGAATTTGGTAATGTGTGCTGAAAAATTCAGTTGATGTTTTATGTAGAATCTGCAAAGTCCATTTCAGACCATTCATCAGGATTTCGCTAGAGCAAAACTCTGAGAACACACCCTGGAGATTTAAAGATGCAAACTGAATGGATCAGCAGTCACACACCACATCACAATGCTTCCATCAACAACAGAATGCACGTATGAGATTGAATCACCAAGTGACTTCATAGCCATCTATGATGTTTGCACAGTGATGAAAGTCCTGCCTTTCTCGAAACATATCTTTAAGTGACACATGACTGTATTACAGTAAAGGCTACAAGAGCATCATATGACAGAGAAAAACATAATTCATTAAAAATGAACCACAGTGTTAAAGAGTTTGGCATGTCTGTTTTGCATGTTTCTATAAATATCCCCCTTGTCATTAAACATGACAGGTGCTACCATGGTAAGAATTAACAACAGTAATAAGCTCCTCTTATAAGTGGCTACAATGACAATGCACTGTTTTAAAATCATAATTGTTTCTTCACATCAAGGCTTTTGATGAGTCTCTTGTGACTCGTGAAGGTCTTAACATCTTTTTTCCAGTAAGCAGGGCAAGGATGTTTTGGAGGAAGAAGAGGGTGTGGGATAGATGTGCAATTAATTTTTCTGTCCCGGGCAAGAAAAATTGCTTAAAATAAAAGAAGGAAGTAAAATTTGTTACGACTCACCCAAGTTTTAATAGCTGGGATTTGAATCTAATTCTGAAACATGTATTTTTCTACTAGACCAGGAGTTAAGGGTAAAATTATTATTAGAGAAACACAAATTAGAGACACAAAACAACTGTCTTAATTTCAACATTTTAATTTTAAATTTAAACTGTAATTATGACCTGCCTTATCCATTTTGTGTGGCTATAACAGAATATGTGAGCCTGGGTAATAACCATGTATAGAAATTGACTGGTGTGCTGTTGTGGAGGTTGGCAAGTCCAAGGTTTCTGTTGTATCTGGAGAGGGCCTTCTTGTTGTGACATCATGTGACAGAAGGCAGGACGATGAGATAGACCAAGAGGGAGCTGAACTTAACCTCTTCTAAGGGCACCAGTCCTGTTCATAAGAGTGGGTCCCCCATGGTCTAAGCAGTTCACATGCACCAGCAGCTATTGCTTGTCTGTACTGATCTGGAATCCATTTCAGTCCACCAATACCTTACAGACAGGGTTCCAATAACAGACTAATGCATTTTTCTCCAGGTAAACTCTCTAAAGGTTTAGAGATAACATATCCAACTGAGAATGATCTTCAACTAATTACTTTTAAAGACATTATTCTATATATTGTGATCTTGTTATGGTCAAAAATGTTTGGATCACCTGTCATTGAGGTTCATGCCCCACAAATCTATCTCTGAGTTCAACAAAGACTTATCAAACACTTACGATGAACCAGGCATATTGTAGAGGATGTGTTTCCCACGAAGAAGGCAAAATATCTGTCTTTGATAGCACATATTCAAGTGGGGAAAACTGCACACAATTAAATAAATATATAATAACTGCTAAATAAAAACTAACCAGGTGTTATGGTACAGAATGAGAGTAAGGTGCAATTTCCAATAGGAATGTTATAGCACAGGCATCCTGATTAAGTGATATTTCATCTTAGAACTGACAAGAGAAGCAAAATACAGTGAGATCAGATCAATGGAAAAATGTATCTCAGGTAGAAGAACATGTAGAAAAGGGCCTTGTGGGCTGAGTTAGTGTGTTTTGGGACTTCAACAAATTAGATGTTCTGGGATTTACAAAATGGAATGGGAACTGGAAATTGAGAGGAGAATGAACAAAAGTATGCAAGCTTTTGCAGGCAACGAAGAGGAGGAAAAAGTTTATCCTATGTGTTAGTAAGCTTTCTGTTACCGTCACAAACACCCAAGATAATCAACTTAGCAAATATGTATTCTGGCAAACAATTTGGGAGCTTCCAGGCCATAATGAATTGGGCCTTTACTCTTGCACCTTTGGTAAGACAGCACATTATGGAAGGGGACATGTGGTGAAACAAGCTGCTCATCTCAGGAGAGGTGAGCAGGGAAGAGGAAGGGGTCCTGATATCCCCTCAGAGACTCACCTCCAACAACATGAGGTCCTCCTTCTGTGCTGTGGTTCCTAAGGGTTCCACCACTCCCCAGTAGTGCCATGAACTGGAAACTAAGTCTTTAAAACATGAGCCTTTTGGGAGATATTTATCTGATCCAAAATATTCCTAGAACAACGGATTTGACCAAAGTGACTGATTTTCAGTTCTTAAAAGCTCCCTTTGGTTATGATGTGGAAAGGGGGCAAGTGTGGAAATGATGAAACCAATCTGGAGGCTTTTGCAGAAGTCTGGGCTCAACATCATGATGGTTTAGATAAAGTGGGAGTTCCCAAGATAGAAAAAAAAGAAGGGTATGATGTATGTTTTGGAGAGAGAGTTGACAGGAGTTGCTGATGAATTGGATGTGGAAGATGATGGAAACGGAGGACTGGAGAATGACCCTTACGCATCTGTCTTTAGCAACCGGGTTGATGGTGGTGATCTTTACAGAGATGGAAAAGCCTGAGGAGAGCCAGGCTTATGAGGCGAACTAAAGGCTTGATTTGGGTCACATTCAGCTTGAGATGACTATGAGACATCCAAATAGAAATTCTAAATAAATAATTAGACATTTGGGTTGCAGGTTTATAGGAAACATGAGACCTAAATATGGGAAGTTGAGCCCTCTAACCCTAAAAGTGAATTTAAGATCTCAGAGATGATGTAGACACATCTTTCTGAAACTATCTCAGCACACAGACCTTTCCATTTGCCTTCAGATTCTAAGAATTCAGAACCTTGACCTCTTTCAAGTGTGATTGCTCCCACCCACCTCAGTGCCTGTGTTCCTCTCCTGGACAAGAACTATGTTTTATGAAACTTTCCACTCATCCCTACAAACTGACCAGAAAGCAATCATGGAACCTCTTCTCATTTTAGGTGTTTTTAGCTACAGTGGAAAATCCCCACTGCAAACAATAATAAAAACCACTAAGGGTGGTTTTCAGTAAAAACTGAGAAATTTTCCTCTTACTGTAAATGGAGCTATCCTTGGGACTCTTTGTTCCTGATTTGTCTGTTGGTGTTTAAAGGGAAGGTTCTGGTTTATCCTCCATCTCTAAGGGACATTTGCTCTTGACATTTGTATTGACTTAGAATCTGAGAAATTGAGATCTGGAGAAATCCTCAAATACTTGTTCAACCTGTTTATGTTCCATGTCAGAAAACAAAAATTTAAAAATAATCTACATTATTTTCTCCAACATTTTTTTTATTCTCCATGATCATTTAATCCACACATACTGAGCTAAGCAAAATTTGAAACTGAGGAAAACAAAGCTACTTTTAATATCACAAATCTTTGATAATAATGACTGATATATTGGTATATTTCTTTATAGACCTTTTTCTATTTATATAGCAATATGTGTACTTTCATGTATGGGTCTATGGAGAAACTGTTTAAAAATATTTATGGATATGCTTCTGCGTGTCCATTTAGTATTTGCATGTATATGCATAGAAACACAATATGTTCTCAGTTATGGAGTTGATTGTTCTTTCTTCTACCCTGGACTATATGGATGAAACTGCCTTTCTTAAGCTTGTATGTTTCTAAACAATGAGAGTCTGTGCTTTCATTTCCTCCTGTGCAAACTTCAAGAAAAGCTAAAGGTGTTCTCCAAAGAACCCTTCACTGAGGCAGTATATCAGTTTTCTAGATAATGTAAGAATTAGTGACTCTTAGCTTCCCTCTTCCCTAAAGAGTTGCTAATGCTTGGAACACATACCCTCATGCACATGCCCAAGTACATACACACTGTGTTCACACACACACACACACACACACACACTCATGCATGGCAAGCTGCAGAGGTATTTGAGCTATCGACCTCAAAGTGGAACTAACTCTGTGGTCCAGTATAGGATCCTGAGCTACTCATAGACAGAATCAGGCTGAAAATTACATCCCACCCGTTGACACAGCTGTTTAGTTTCTCCTCTGCTTCCTTCACTTTCTCCTAAAAGTTATTCCTCCATAAGTTACTTCCAAAAATATTTCCATCCCAGGATTGTTTCTAAGGAAACTAATTAAGCCAAAGTTTCTCTACTTTGATGACAGTAGAGAAGCACACATTGCAACTTCAGAAAAACTGCCTATTACAGATCATCAGAGTAAATTTTGTTGTACCTAATGATCAAAAGAAAATGTTAAGGTTACATGTTTCATGTTATCCTAAAAATATTATTGACCAGAAAGTTGCTTACTATCAATTTAGTTCAATGAAATAAGCATACTCGAGTGCATGAGAGATGGATGGAAAAGCCAGAGAATCTATCTTTCAGAAATTTACGTTCCAACTAAGACAACAAAGAATGTAAATAATAAAAATCAGAGAACTGTGAGGTTCGAAATAGGTAAGTTCTGTTCATTCAAAAGCCTCTAATTTGGTGAATATCTTCATTGAAATTCAGGTAAAAAAATTCTGCTAGATCTAAATCACCTTGAAGTTTTGATTCACCATGGTGCAAGGATACTTTATGTACACAATTTTATCTAATATTTTGATGGTACTGTGTGGTGTTATTTATACCAATTTATACCATCTGCATTTTCTGAGGTTTTGTTATTTTGGATAGTTGAGGTAAGCATTAAATCCACAAATTCCTACAGTAGTATATAACATAGCAAACTGCACAAAGAAAATTAGAGTGAAAGTAAAATAAAAAACAATATGTTTAATCTTAAAGGTGGGGCTGATGGGAATTTGTTTCCATGTAAACTGGAAAAACTTTTTAAACACATTATTTGAAAGATTTAATTTTCTAGCTTTGTATGTGTTCTGTAATTTTATTTTTCATTTCAACCAAATATATAGACTACTTATTTAAGTGTCTGTCTGGTTTCAGTTAAAGATTTATCATTTTTAACTTGATAGCAATGATCTTTATTTTTCTGGATTGTATTATCTCCATGATATTCTTGCCTCCTATTCATTTCTTTCTCTATTTTTCAGCCTTTTAGAAAAAAATAATAACAAATAACAATAAAATATCCAAATAATTACACAAAGTAATATTAAAGAAAGCAGATGTGGAGGGAAGCAGTGATTCCAATTGGAGGGATAAAAATTAGACACCAGATCAGATATCAGACCTGTGACTTAACAATGATGCATCTGTTACCTTAGTTACATATGAAAATTTGCAGGTTGCTAAAATAATAAACATTTGTTATTGTTCTCAAGTTGTTCCAGGGCAGTTCCGTGGTCTCAGCCAGTGTCACTTAGGCCCCTGAAGTTACCAGGAGCTTAGGAATGTTCTTCTGACTCAGGCCGCACTACCTACCTGGCTGTGTACATAGCCTTGGATGGTGTCAACAGTTAAGCATCATTGCGTCAGAGCCACTTAATGAATTTGTAAAGCAACTTCTGGGTGTGTCTAGGTGGGTCATGGAGGTACAACCCTGGGTCCTGTACCTGATCCCTGGCCTTTTGCTCGCTGGCTCTTTTCCCCTGCTCTGCTCCCTGCCCACCAAAAACTAATCTGCTTTGCTCCACCATGCCTTTCTGCCATGAGGTTCCTGTCTCAGAGCCAACCAAACTAAATTCCCTAAAACAGAGGCCCAACCCAACCTCTCCTCTAAGCATGGGTGTTGGATGTTGTGTCTCAGCAATGGGAAAGCTGACTAATACAGATCATACAAGTGGGGTTCTTTCCACCAGGTATCTGATTTCTTGCAGCGTTTTCTAGGCTTTTTCACATGAAAACAGACAGGTTTCTGGAGGGAGGAGGAAAAAGGAGGAGATAATGTGGACACAAAAAGAATTAAGATGTGTTATGTACATGCACCAGCTCCCCATTATGAATGTAATCCTTACATACTGCAATCATGTACTAATAAAAAAAGATAAAAATATCATAATAGCCCAAGATCTATGGATCTCTAGGCCTGGCATTGATTGATGCTGCTCCATTTCTTTCAGCCAAAAAATAATCACAGGGCCAGGAAAGTTAGGAAATAGATCCATTTTGTGAAGGGAAATTCTACAATGTATGTGGCAAAGGATGTGACCGTAAAGAGGGGTAAACCATGGGACCAATTTTACACTCACAAACAATAATCTACCACAAACTGAAAAGATTTCAATTAACAAATGAAAGGAAATAAAACTAAAACATTTAATTCCATGTTTCTGGAGAAAAAGAACATGGGTTGAAAACTTGATGAGTTTGTAGATGTTGATTTTGAAAAAGTCAACTGTGTCTATGCCTCAATATTTTTATCAACAAAATATAGAAGAGAGTACCAAAATATAGAGAAGAGTACCCACCTGGTGATACTGTTGAGAGAATTCTATTATGTAACCTATGTACGGCCCTTGCAAAATGCATTGCACATTATAGGTTCCAGTAAATGCTGTTTCTGTTATTCTTATAAATAGCATTAGAGAGGGTGTGTTTTAGGAGGTGAGGAGTGTTCTTTGGCCATAGCCATAGGATGCATTCACGAAGCAGTAGTCCTAGCCAGCATAATTTATGAGTCTCACAATCTTGCGCTGGAACCAGCAGTGGATGGCCATAAGGATTAGTATCTGCATCACCAAAAATTCTTAAGACCAAGTACGACCAGGAATGACCACAAACTCAAATATGTCCAGACTCTCACTTAAGAGATGATAGGTAACATAGAACATATCTGCATGCAGGGATTGAGAAACCCAGCATGGTTAAGAGTCTCACTCTGTTTTTTAATTAAATTTACTGGTATAATTTAAATATGCCTAATGATCACATTCATCATAGGAAATTTGTACCTGTACATGTTACATTTTGATTCCTCTTTTTTTTTCCCTGATTCCCCTCTCTTCCCCTCAATCTTCACATTAAGCCTTTAAAATAATAAAGCAGGCTACTTTTCTTCTAAAAATTTTGTTCTTCCTCCAAATAACCAAACTCATACACATTCTTAGTTATCAATAGTTTGCCTTCTAGGAATACTAGCTATTGATCGAGAGATGTAAAGGGGAGTTGATGCAAGTGAATGAGAAAACACATTAGCCTATGAGTAAAAATTAGGGGATTTGGGGCCTCTGGCTAAACTCCTTTTCCCAAAACAAATACAGTTTTTGTTTAACAAAATATGTAAGGATTTTCAAAACCTCAAGAAATGCTTAAAATAGGTATACATCAAAGAGAGAAAGTGAAAGAACCTGAAACTATTATGTAAACCAGAGGAGATAAAGCTGAAAAGGTCTTAATGGCCATGATTGTACAGTAAGAAAATCTTGTCTCATCTCTTCAGGGGCACAACAGTGAAAACAGCTATAGCCTGAGATTTCAGAAAGGAGACATGAGGAAGGAGTACTTAATGAGGGGAGTCACTCGACACTGAATCAACAGCTATGTTTCTAAAATATCCTCCAGGGAACTCTCAGAACAGACATGGTTCTCAACTGTTTGGGGTTGAGCACTCAGATGTGGTCGCCTCGGCAGTAGAAGCTCAGATACACTCACTGATGTGGGTTCTGCCAAGCCTCTGACTCAGTGAAACAAAAATTGGTCCATGGATATTGGAAAAACTCAATGATGTCTCTTGGATGGGTATCTCCCAGAAACTTCATTTGGGGCCAAGATTGTGACAAGTGCCTAGCACTGTCCAGACTGACTACAAGCTCATAGATACTGATTTTTCCAGTGCTACATGTGAACACTGGTCATAATGACAATTCATCTGGTAGGAATTCTCCAAGTATGATGCATGGTACACCAACACTCCTTGGAAACATATCACTATTTAAACACAGAACTATATGAAGGCTCTAATTCCCTTCTTTTAATTACTTTAAGGAATATACACATACATTATATAAAATATTACCATCAGAAATATTTTGGCATCCACATATTCATGCAATACTTCAAGGGTGGAGAATTCAGTGTGTAGCTGGTAAGTCCAGGGATCTGGATGCCTCTGATTCATAGGGACTAGCAATACAGTCCCAATATAAAGTTGAAGAGCTGGAACATCTTGAGAGAGTTGCTAGGACTAAAAACAGAAGAAGCCAGAGTCTGAAGTCCATGAGCAATAGTGATAATAAAAGATGCACCTGCTGGCAAGCTATGCAGGGCCCAGGGAGAGAGAAGTCAGTGCTTCCCAAGAATCAGCCATCCTGGGACTGGGAGGAGCCCCCCAGGAAGCCAAGTATCAAGCCTTTCTGGTAAGCTGTGCAATTCATATGGGGCCCAGGAAGAGAGAAGTCAGATAGCGCCTCCTGTGAGCCCACCAGCACATCAAGAAATGCCCCCCACCCCGCCCCAGTAAGCAACTGACTGGTTTCAGATGGCAGGCTGAGTTGATAGCAACTGAGGTACAAAAAGCAATTGAATGCTTGTATTGTTTGGTTGACTTTGCAGGCCTGGGGCCAGTGGTGTGGGCATCTGTTGGGAGGATGACAGTATGTAGTATAGCAAATATGGGGGATTTCCTTCTATGTTGTTTTTGAGGTCCAATATTGTTCCCATTGTTTTGTTTTGTACCAATTAATTGTTTTTGCTTTATTCAATGTTCTGTTTTGATTGGTTTTATTCTGTTTTGCTTTGGTTTGATTTTGCTGTATCTGATGGAATGGACAACTATTGTGAAGATAACAAGATATACTACAGTGGTCATTGTTGTTTTCCTATTACCCTGCTTCGAAGTTCTGTACCAATTTCACTGCTTTGTTTTGATTGGTTCTATTCTGTTCTGTTTTGCTGGGTTTATTATCTTTAAAACAAATAAATAAATAAATAAATAAATAAATAAAATGTAAAATGTAATAGATGCACCTGCTTAAGCAGAAAGGAGCTCACAAGTGTTGGCAGGCTTCCATCTGTTTTTCTGTGTTTAGGCCCAAATCATATTGGACAATGCCGCCCACATTCAGGGAATGTCTCTGGAGACACCTTCAAAGACATGCAGACACACCCAGAAGTGTGCTTTATGAATTTTCCAGGCAGCTCTCAATCCAGTCAATTTAATGATCTAGAATAACCATTATGACAGACTTCTTCATCTGTTCATTAATTTACTGGCAACAAAGACCTGTGTTTGACACTAAGATTACATCTGAATTAGAAAACTATGCATAGCTGATCATTTTTTCATTTTGATATACTTACCATCATTTTAATTTGTTACTCTTCCCTGTGTATGATGTTTCTCCTGAACAAAATTATTCAGTCAGGTTTAACATGTACTTAGTATTCAATATCTAGTGATATCCATTATGCAAAAACAAAATGTAGCACAATTGAAATACCATGAAATAATACAAAAACATAAAGGTTAGCAATGCTAAAATCCCTTATTTAAGCTCAAAAGTTAATTCCCAGTACATAATTAACATCCATTTTTTTTAGAAAGATAGGGGATTTAATTGTCCACAGCACAATGGTGAAGTGGCTAAAAATGCAAGTGTACACTCAAACTGCATTAAAGGAAATAAACTTTTCCTTGCTAAAGGGGGCCTGTCTCCCTAAGGATGAAGTTTGTGTCTCCCAAATTTAATATATTGAACTCCTAAAACCCTGGGAGGCAATCAGGATTTAAATGTAAAGATTTCATGAATGGGTTTAGTGCCCTTATAAAAACTCCCAGTAATTCTCTCACCCTCCTTCCACCATGTGAAGATACAACAAAAGGCAGGCCATCTACAACCTGGAAGAATTCCCCCAGTGAAACCCACTGTGCCGGGACAAAGATCTGAGAAAATGAAACGTACATTTAAAGCACCTACAACCAAGAGAGTTCTATCTGTTACATAGGATCAATCCACTGGATAAAGAGGAGTGCTATTAACTGGGGGGGAATGAAGACTAAAGGAAGTCAGGAGGATGCAGAGAAACATCAAGAGTTACTCCAGACATGATGAGAAAGAGATGCCTCATAGAGCACCATATACAGGTCTGGAATACACAGAACAAAAAAAGTTTGGATTAAGTTTAGAGTTTTGGAAGTTATTTACATATCAAAGGCATTTACAGTTATTTAAGAAAATACAGTGGCTCTACAAATTCAACAAAAATCAATAAAATCATAAATGATTTTTATGAAGAAATTGAAGAATAGATCCTAAAATTCATAGGTAAATACAAAGAACTTAACATGGCCAAAATGAAAATCTTGAGAAAGAACAAAATGGGAGAACTTGTACTTCTGATTTCTAAAATGTACTACAAAACTACAATAATCAAGGCAGCATTGTCTTGCAAAAATAGACATATTAATTGGTAGAATACCATTGAGTCTTGAAATGAATGCTAATATTTGTGATCAATTAATCTTGATAAAGATGCCAAGAAAATTCAGTGAAAATAAGTTTTCAACAACTGAGGCTGGAACTACAGGATATATAGATGCAAAATAATAAAATTGGATACCTATTATATTGGTCAGCTTTTCCAATGCTGTGACAAAATGTTTGACACACACAATTTAAAAGAGAAGAGATTCAATTAATATAAAAAATAAGACCTAGAACTATACATTAGATGAGACAATGAGTTAAGCAAAGTCTTTTCAGATACAGTATTAAACGCTCAAGCCCAAGAAAAAAATAGGAAAATTATGTTCATCGGTGCAAATCTTGTAACTCATCAGAAAGTAGTACCCAGGATATTAGAAAAGCAATTATGGTTCAATAAAAACAAAAGATGCAACTAATATTTCTACAAAGAGGATATACAAATGGCTATTAAGCACAAAGAAATATCATTAGTAACTAGGGACACAAATTAAAAACTATAATGAGATATGATTTGATACTAACTAGAGTGAATATAATCGAAATGATAGACAAACGTTGACAGGAAGTGGAGAAACCAGAACTCTCCAGCATTGCTGGTGAAAATGTAAAATTGTACAAATTACTTGAAAATAGCCTGACAGCCGGGAGTTTGGCTCAGTGACTTAAGCGCCTGTCTGGCAGGTGCAACGTTGTAAGTTCAATCCCTGGTGCCGCAAAAAAAAAAAGAAAATAGTCTGACAGTTCATCAAAAAGTTAAACAAAGCTACCAAAAGACTAAACAACTTTACTCCTAAGGTAGAGATCCAAGAGAAATTAAAACATAAATCTCCAAAAACTTGTTTGTAAAAATTAATACCAAAAATGTCAATCGTAATACTGTAAAGTTGAAACAACTGAAATGCCCTTCAGCTGGTGAATGGGTTGGCAAAATTTCTTGTATTCTTAGAATTACATATTATTCAGCAAAAAAAGTAATGAAATACTAATAAATTTTATAAAAACACTGATCTTTGAAAACTTACAAAGTAAAATAAGGCAGACACAGGTGGACACAAAGATATTTATCACATTATACTACAAATGCAAAAAGCCAGAATAAGCAAATCCATAGAGACAAAAAGTAAATTAGTGTTTGCCATGTAGTTGAGAGTGGTGGATATGAAAGAGATTGAATGGTGATTCTTACTGATCGTGGGAGTTTCTTTGTAGAATGATGAATACATTCTAACTTATGATTTGATACTTGTACAACTAAGAATACATTGAAAAATATAGCATTATGCAATACATGGCACATGAATTAAACCTCAATTTAAAAAAGTCAGAAGGAAAGAAGGTGACCTTTCTTTGCTCATCAGTATAAAACTGAAAGATACTCTGAATAGTTTCATGCTTCCCCAGCAGTTCCTTCCTGTTTCTGCCTGGAAACATCTTGCATTTCCACATTATTGGCCAGAAGTTTCCTCTTTATATTCCCCAACCCCTTCTGACTGGTTTGTAGAGGCTCCAGAATTTTGTCTCTCTTCTCGCCTTTCTTTCCCACAATATCTGTGATCAGTTAGAGAGATTCGATGGGATTTATATCAGGATTTCCAGAAATTTCGATCCAGATTTTCATTTAAAATGTATCTAGCCATTTGTGAAGCAATAACAAAAATCAAAACATTATTTATTGTACACCACAAGATGGATATATTGAAATAAGCACTTTCATTTAAGGTAGTATCCTCTTTAATGCCAAATTTTTTTTATTTTATTTTTTAAGAGAAAAAAAGATACAGGAAAGAAAAATAAAAAGCAAAAGAGACAAACAAACAACACCAACAAACCCAATACAATGTCAGTATAGGTTAACAAAACAAGATGATAAGAATTTGACAATGGTTGTAATATTCCATATTGTGACCTACAAAAGGACTGTTTAGATTGACAGATATAGACATGTAAAATTCATTTAATCATATAAGTACTAACCGTTCTTTTACAATAACTAATACACTTAGTAGTATAGTCATTTTAGCTATCTTATGTGTATATATATATATATATATATCTACAAATTTATGTCTTTTTCTTTTTCCTTTCCTCCTTTCCCCATCCCAATTACTTTTCCTCTTGAGCAGTTTCTTACCCTTATGCAGTATTTATTGTAGGTTTTGAATCATATATGTTTTTTCAGTTTCTTTCACTAGGGAGACAATACGGTATTTACACATGTGAGTTTGATTTATTTCATTTACGAGTATGGTCTCAAATTGTGTCCATTTACTTATAAAAGTCTCAATGCAATCTTTCTTCATAGCTGAATAGTACTCCATTGTATAAAAATACCACATCTTTTTTATACATCCCTTGATTGATGGGCACTTGGGTTGCTTCCAAGATTTGGTTATTACCAATTGTGTTGCTATAAACTTGGGTGCACGTGTATCACTGTGGTATGTTTTCAATACTTCTGGGAAAATGCCCAGAAGCGGGATAGCTGGGTCAAATGAAATCTCTAATCCTAGCTTTTTTAAGAATCTCCACACGGATTTCACAGTGGTTGCACCAGCCTACACTCCACCAACAGTGGAGAAGAGTTCCTTTTTCCCCACAGCTCTTCCAGCATTTGTTATTGGTTGACTTTTTAATCTTGGCCATTCTTTCTGGGATGAGATGGAATCTCAGTGTTGTTTTAATTTGCATTTCCCAAATGACGATGGATGTTGAACATTTTTTCATATATTTATTTGCCATTTGTATTTCTTCCTCTGAGAAGTATGTATTCATCTCAGATGCCCATTTTTGGATTGGGTCCTTGAATTTTGGGAGCCTGATTTTTTAAAAATTATTTATATGTTTTAAATAGAAGTCCTTTGTCTGAGGGACAGTTGGCTAAGATATTTTCCCAATATGTGAGTTTTCTTTTCACTCTGTTGGAGATTTCCTTTGACATGTAAAAATTTTTTAATAAGATAAGATCCCAGTTGTTGGTTCTGGGAAGTATTTCCTGTGCAGTTTGATTTTTGTTCATGAACTTTCTGCCTAGTCCTATGTCATCAAGATTTTTACCTACTTTGTCCTCCAGCAGATTTAGTGCCTCTGTTTTAATATTCAGATCTTTAAACCATTTTGACTTTAGTTTAGTGCATGGTAATAGACCCTGACCTAGTTTTACTTGGTGGCATATGGAAAGCCAGTTTTTCCAGCACTACTTGTTAACAAGGCTATCTTTCTCCCTGTGTTCATGTTTGGCTCCTTTGTCAAAGATGAGGAAACTGAGTGCATTTGTAGTTGTGGCCATATCTTCTAATCTACTCCATTGATCTTCAGGTCTGTTTTGATTCCAGTACCATGCTGATTTTATCACAGTAGCTTTGTAATATAATTTCAAATTGGGGGTTGTGATGCCTCCTGCCTTACCTTTGTTGCCCAGAATTGCCTTTGCTATTCTAGGTCTCTTCTGGTTCCAGATGAATTTCAGGTATGATTTCTCTAGCTCTGTGAGGTATGCAAGTGGTATTTTGATTGAAATTCCATTAAATCTGTGTAACAATTTTGGGAGATTGGCCATTTTCAAAATGTTTGTTCTTCCTATCCATGAAAAAGGAATATCTTTCCATCTTATGAAATCCTCTTTGATTTCCTTTTTCAGAGTAGTGTAATTTTCACTGTATAGATCTTTTAATTCCTTTGTTAGATTGATTCCTACGTATTTCATTTTTTTGGTTGCTATAGTAAAGGGTGTGGTCACCCTTATTTCTCATTCAGTGAGTTTGCTGTTTGTGTACAAAAATGCTATTGATTTTTGAGTGTTGACTTGTATCCAGCAACATTACTGAATTTGGTTATTGTATCTAGGAGTCTTTCAATGGATTTTGGGGGGTCTTGTGTGTAGAGTATCATATCATATCATACGCAAATAATGATAATTTAACTTCTTCCTTTCCTATCCTTATTCCTTTTATTTCTCTCTCTTGCTTCTTTGCTATGGTTAACGTTTCCAGAACTATATTGAATAGGAGTAACAATAGTGAGCATTCTTGTCTTGTTCCTGATTTTAGGTTGAAAGTTTTCAGTTTTTGTCCCCTTACTAAGATGTTGGCTGTTAGTTTATGATATATCGCTTTTATCAGGCTGAGGTACAGACCATCTATTCCAATTTTCTGTAGGGCTTTTATCATGAATGAGTGTTGGATTTTGTCAAAAGCTTTTTCTACATCTATTGAGATGATCCCATGATTCTTTTCCTTGACTCTGTTGATATGGTGTATTATATTTATTGATTTGTATATGTTGAACCATGCCTGCATTCCTAGGATGAATCCCACTTGATCATGGTGTATAATTTTCCTGCTGACTTGTTGTGTTCTATTTGCCAGGTTTTTTTGAGGATTTTTTTCATCTGTGTTCATTAGGGAGATTGGCCTGTAAATTTTTTGTTGTTGTTGTTGTTGGATCTTTCACTGGCTTTGGTATTTGGGTAATACTTGCTTCCAGGAATAAGTTAGGGAGACTAGCTTCCCTTTCAATTTCATTGAAGAGTTTGAGGAGTGTTGGCATTAAGTCTCCCCTAAATTTCTTGTAGAATTCAGCAGTGAATTCATCACGATCTGGGCTTTTCTTTGTTGGTAAGGTTCTAATTACATTTTCAGTCTCATTAACTGAAATAGGGTTATTAAGCAGTTTTACACCTTCTTGATTCAGCTTTGGTAATTCATAGGTTTCTAGGAATCTGTCCATTTTGTCTGTGTTCTTGAACCTATGGGAGTAAAGGTTTTCAAAGTAGGTATTGATGATCTTCTGTAGTTCCACAGGGTCTGTAGTGATTTCACGCTTTTCATTTCTTATTGCACAGATTTTGGTTTTTCTTTCCTCTTTTTGATAAGGTTGGCTAGGGTTTTATCAATTTTATTTATTCTTTCAAAGAACCAACTCTTCAATTCATGAATTCTTTTTATTGTTTTCTTAGTTTCAATTGCATTAATTTGTGCTTTGATCTTTACAATTCCCTCCTTTCTTTTGGCTTCAGGCTTGACTTGCTCTTCTTTTTCTAGAACTTTGAGGTGCAGTATTAAGATGATTATGGGTGTTCTTTCCATTTTTCTGATGTGGGAGTTTAGTGCTATAAATTTCCCTCTGAGGACTGTCCCACAGGTTCTGGTAATTTGTATTTGCATTTTTGTTCGATTGTAGATATTGTTTAATTTCTTCTTTAATTTCTTCTGTGACCCATTGATTGTTTAGGAGAGTATCATTTAATTTACATGTGCTTATGGGGCTCTTGTGGGGGTTTTTGTCATTAATTTCCAATTTTATTGCACTATGGTCAGATGCTATGTATGGAATTATTTCAATTCCTTTGCATTTACTTAAGCATGATCTGTGGGCTAGCATATGATCTATTTTAGAGAATAACCCATGTGCAGTTGAGAAGAATGTGCATTCTGATGTTGTTGGGTGGAACACTCAGTACACTCTAGGTCCATTGCTCATAAGTTTGATTCAGTTCTGTTGTTTCTTTGCTGATTTTTTGCTTGATCGATCTGTCTTTTTGTGACAATGGGATGTTAAGGTCCTCCATTATAACTGTATTATTGTTTATTTGGTTTTTCATGTCTATTAAGATTTGTCTTACATAGTTGAGTGCTCCCATATTTGGTGGATGTATATTTATGATTGTAATCTCTAACCCTCTTAAAGTTTACCCCTAACAAGTATGTACTGACCTTCTTTATCTCTTTTGATCATTCTTGGTTTGAAGTTCACGTTGTCTGTGAACAAAATAGCTAACCCTGCTTTTCCCTGGGTTACTGTTGCATGGAGTATTGTTTTCCATCCTTTGATTTTTAGTCTGTGGGTTTCCTTTTGAGTTAAATGTGTTTCTTGTACATGGTATATTGTTGGATTTTATTTCTTAACCCACTCTGCCAGTCTGTTTGTTTTCACTGGTGAGTTGAGACCATTTACATTGATTGATATAATTCATATTTACTGACTTTTCATTATCATGTTATCTTTCTGTTGTTGGTTTTCTACTTTTTCTTTTTAATTGTTTGCCCTGTTTAGTGGTTTCCTTTGCTGTTATTCTTGGGTTTAGTTATCCTTGTCTCTTTCTAGAGCATCTTTCAGTACTCTTTGTAGTGCTTGTTTAGTGGCCATGAATTTCTTTAGTTGTTATTTTTCATGGAAGTATCTTATTTCTCCATCAAATTTTTCGATATAGTTTTGCAGGATACATCGATCTGAGTTGAAAGCTGTTTTCTTTCAGAATTTGAAATACTTCACTCCAAGCTCTTCTTGACTTGAAGATTTGTATTGAGAAGTCTTCTGTGATTCTGATAGGCTTTCTTATGTAGTTGATCTGTTTCTTTCTCTGACAGCTTTTAGTATTCTGTTCTTGGGCTGAATTTCGGACATCCTAATTATTGTATGTCTGGGTGAAGATTATTTTGGTTATGGTTAATTGGGCTTCTGTATGCCCCACTTATCTGTATATCAGATTCTCTTGCCATGTTTGGAAATTTTTCGGCTATTATTTCTGCAAATAGTCTTTGCAAGTCATTCGTAATGACCCCTGGTTTTTCGTTGAGACCTATCAATCTTATATTGTTTCTCTTGGCATTGTCTTGCAGCTGTTGAGTTGTTGTTTCCTGGTTCCTTGTTATTTTTAGGAGATCCTCTCTTTCATGATCATAAGCTTCCATGCTGTCTTCAAGATCTAAGAATCTATCTTCAGCTTCACGGTTTTGCCAAGTTTTAGTGGAATTTTTAATATTCTGCATATCCCTTTGAATCTGTTTCATTCATTCTAATTCTGTCTTTATTGTTCATTCAAAGTTTCCATCATTTTCTTATGTTCTTCTCTTTTTTATCTTGATCTTTAGATACACACAGCATTTCTTTCATAATGTTTGTCATTTCATTTTTTACCTGAGAGATTATTTCTAATCTGATTTCCTCCACAGTTTCATGGAGTTGTTTCTTTACTTCAGTTGCTATCATTTCAGAAAGTTCAGCTGTGCAATTTCCAGTGTCTTCCATTTCAGTGTCTTCTGGGTTTGTTCTTGGTTAGCTAAAGGACTGAGATTGCATCTTGCTCTTTCATTTTGTCATTTTCCTCTGGGACCTGTGTGGCTAGCCAGATTGCACTGGAATGCTGTGCTGGGTAGAGCTTCAATCCTTCAGTATCGCCATGGCTAGCTGAGGCTGACCCCCAAGCTATGGTGCCAGAGCCTTGTGTTCTGTGGCCTGTGAGGCTGGCTGTGTATTCCCCTGATGCACTTTGTTGGGTGCTCTGGGGCACTGGGCTGGGCCAATCTTGTATCCTCCCTGAAGCTACCAGGGGCACACCACTGGAGCATATTGCTGGGGCCTAAAACCTGGCTGGGTGGAGTTTAGAGCCTCCAGGACCCAGGCGGGTAGGTGGAGCATGCCCTGGATTGTGGCACCACCAGGAACTTGCATCGGGCTGCAAGGAGTTCAGAGCCTCTGGAGCACGTGGCTAGCCAGAGCATGCCCCTGGTATATGTTGCCGGGCCTTGCTTCTGGCTGTGTGGCATTCAGGATCTCCAGAACCTGCCTCGTGGCTAGGTGGGCAGCACCCCTAAAGTATGGACCTGGCACCTTGTGCTGTGATGGGCAGAACTCAAATCCTCCAAGACCCTTCGGTATCCTGGTTGCTCCCTGATGAGTGACTCTGGGGCATCTAGACTACTGTTTGGCCTAGCAATTAGCTGCCATAGCTTAGCCAAGTTGACATATAAAATGGTTTGTAGCTAATTTGCTTAGCTAATATTTGATGTGGATATTTAAGTCTATTTAAAATGTAATGGGGAGAATCCAAGATAAACATTCAAGAAGGAAAGGGCAAAATAATTCAAATTAATAAGGTAACTGGAAGTGATGGGATATAAAACCCAGGTAGAGGGATAGGACCTAATTGGAAGTAACATCTAATACAAAAAAATAATCATAGGATATTAGAAACTGGGAAGGGCAAAGAGTATTTGAAAGGCTCATCAAGCAGAGAAAGACAATAAGCAGGCTGTAAATTGTAACAAGATAAAAAGTAAGTGTGGAGGGGCTCTGAGAATGGTGACCAACGTGTGTAACTGAAAAGAGAACATACTGTACCTGAAATGTGTGTTCTAATGTAGCCACAAAGAAGCTAAACAAATGGAGTCAACAAGGTTAAATGTCACCAAAAAGTATGAATTAAAAAAAGCAAGAAGGATGAGTTGTTGTCAAGAATGTTATTATGACAATGAACTTGGAAATATGAATTGCAAATTGACACACATGAAAAATAGATGTGTTGGAAGAAAAGATGGAAAAGAGTCTATGAAGATAATAATAGCCATGAGTTATGCTTCAAGCCAAACAGAAAATCTGGACATAGTCAACACAGTGGTTAAGATTGACTGAGAGACTGAATGTTGGCAGTTCTAGGTAGTGACAAAGTCCAAGAAAAGACTGATAGAATGGGTAGTTGTGTGTTGCAAAGCAGGAATTGGGATGCAGAGAAAATCTAAGAATTGGTTGCAAAGTCTGAGATAAATGAGAGGAGTGGCCCAGAGTTGTGAAGATGAGAAAATTGAAGGAAGAAGAAAGTGCTATGTGAGAAAAACACAAGTTCAAAGAGCCCAACCTTCATGCAGCAAGGCAGAGGGTGATGAAGGGAAGCAGCAATGAGAAGCAAGATGGGCACAGGTATCAACTCCCAGTTCTGAGATGCCCAGGACCTGAGAATGAAACAAGGCTTTGGGAAGGCAACAGGAAAAGAGGTGTTTTCAGAGGAATTCCAGGTTACATGGTAGGAATGCCCTTCACAAAGGTCCTGAGAGCTCTTTCCCTGCTGTCTTATTCCTATCAATCTGACAGTCCTGAGACACCCTCTCTCACTCCGTCACACATCCTACAATCACACATCGACCTCTCTGAATTTCTTCATGACTGTTTTGTCCAATTCTATTTGGTATCTCCCTATCACTGCCCTTCTTTTTTTGACCAGGACAGAAAAGAAGAAATTAGATGTCCACCAGCTCTCACATCATGTCCTCAACACAATGGCTTCTTTAGACTCTGACTCCCTTTTGCTGACTAGGAAAAGTGATAAAATAAATAAAACCTCAGTCTAAATAAAAGGTAAAGAGCAACTCAGGGTCCACTCTGACTTAGACAGCTAATAACATGTCTCCTTGAAAGGTCTGTCTAACCAAAACCCTTAGTTATTCTGCACAGCTTGTAAGCAAATGTTAAGTGTGGGGACTAGATTTACATCCTACTCACAAAGAAAGAGAAAATGTTGTAAGGTTGAGAGGCAGGCATAGCAAAGGTTTATTTTGTAGCAATGGAATGATCACTGCCTGGTTAGAGATGAACTTGACTGATGAATTTCCCATGATAGCCTCCCAGCACTTAATCTTAAGCAAATATTAATGTACTGAATTTATTACAGTTGAGTTCTAAAATTCAAAATGGCCATCTGTGGCACACGTGTGTGGTAGGTAGAACAGTAATTCATTGTGGACCAACCCAACACACAGCAAGGTATATTGTGGTGGTGACAAGACAGGCGAACTCACTCGTGTAACAAGACAGCTAAATCAACCTGGTGACACTGCATCGGTCCTCACTGCAGGCTACATGTTTTCTGGTATGATGTGCAAAATCAATGAGGTATTTTATAGCAATTCCTTTGCCACACCTCTGTAACAGACTGTAGTCTAAATTTGGAAGTGTAGTTTACTAAAGCAGAGCCATCAGAAATAAGAACTCTGAAAATATTCTGAAGAAAAATAGAGATTCAAAGAGAAAAGATCATTCAATTTCTCCAAGGCAAAACAGTGTTGAATTTACTCACTGCAACAAAGCCAAATTTTAGAGGAAAGGTTGCAACCATCAGAGAAAAGGAAAAAAAAATGTTTCCTTTTTTGGGGAGAGAAAGATTGCCATGAGGTTCAACAGTACAAAGGTTGTTCCACTGGGATTTTAGATAGATGTCAGGATCAAATAGACAGGTGTGTGTATACATTTTTTACAATATTTTCATTAGGAAATAGAATGCACCTGAAATGAATTTTTCCTACAAGTCTAAAGCAAGCAAGTTTTATGTTACAGGGGTGAACATGTAAAAGCTAAATTTAAAGCTTATTCTGTGAATGTTATCGAGACATCCTTGTAGAAATAAAGGATAGAATTTGACAAGAGTAGACATTACAGAATGTAGATATATTTGCTTTATTTCACATGAGTTTGTTTACACTAAATTGCTTTGATCCAGAAAAAATAGGTTAAAATTAGTTCTTGGAGTATCGAATTGTTAAGTGTCAAAGCAAAAATGCAGTTATTATCCCCATGCTTTGGTTTGTACTTCCATGACTGAGTGTAGCTAATTGAGTCAACCCATAGCTAGACAAGATATTCACATCAGGATTCTAAGGAATTGTTGATTTAATAATGTTTTCATAATGATGACCTCAGGAATTCTCAAAGACACTACATGAAAAGAACATTAGTGGAGTTGGAGTCAAAAGAATATCTTATTCCTGCTCAATAGCTTCAATATGCTCAAGTTCAGTGATCCAGAAACTCTGAAAATATTCTAGAGGAAGAGTTATACAGAGAAAAAACCATTCAACTTCTCCATGGCTAAACAAAGTTGAATTTACCCATTATTTATGTCATTCAATAACTTTCAATTGTACCTAACAAATAACCTAACTCAAATTGAGCAAAGAATATGAGCAGGTCACTAGATATGCAAAAAGTCAATAAATCAATTAAAAATATTTCATCATTTTAAAAGAAAATAAAATTAAAACACTCTGTGATGAGATCTTTTTGCCTCTAAAATGTCAGGCCACTGATGGCAGGCCAGAATGGTCACATGCATGCATTATGATACAAAGCCTTTCCAGAGACTGATTTGGTTAGTGAATAATAAAACATGACTCAGCATTTGTCCATCACTAAAGAAGTAATTATTGAGTGTCTATTATGTATTGAGCATGTTGTTAAACAGCTCCTTCTTATGGACAAGGTATAAAGTAGTTTTGAATTTACAAAATACATGGTACTAATAAAGATAAGTGATTTAAACCTTCAACTGTATCAAGTCCTATAATTAGAGAAAACTGAGTAATCACGGAATTCTAACAAAATCTCTTATGTTTCACTAAACCATAAATAAGTAAGTAAATAGAATGAAAGTAATAGCAAAAGTAATGGCAGGTACAAATAAGGCAAGGAAGGAAAAGGGGTTCAAAATGTAAAGGGTAGTGTATCAGTCAGTGTAGGCTGTGCTATGCTGCAGTAACAAGTAACTAACATCTTAGTGGTTTCAAGAGTTATTCCTCCTTATTTCATAGTCATTTTGAGCTGATTTTGCTTCATAGAGTTTTGCTCCTGTTCTTCTCACTCTGGAATATAGTCTGATAAGACAGTCACTCTGAAATATTAATAATTGCCATGGCAGGGACAAAAAGCTAGCAGGCCAAAAGTGGTCTCATGACCTCAAATAAGGTGGAGGGAAAAGGAGATGCATTCCTACAAAGCATCCAGATAGAAGAAAGCAGAAGCACTGAATGAACAGACTAGTCACATGTCCACTGTGGCTACAGCTGAGCCAGTGAGGGAAACAGGAACTGCACCCAGAAAGCCTGTCTCTGTCCCATAGCCAGTGAAGTATTGTGTAGTTACTTAAAGCTTCATCTACAAGCTTTCTTACCAAAGAAGCACTTATTAACTTTACATGGTAGACAAAATTTAAATATTCGGTAGGAGTTTCTAGCTTGAAAGTCACAAAAATCATTAAAATGAAATAACATATAATCAGCAAAAATAATGTGACAAAATCACAGTAAAAGATAAAGTAAAAGAGTATGTACATGACACAGTACAAACTGAGATCTATCTAATTTTTTAAAGTATCTTACATGCTCAGTGAATAAAACCTCTTAGAAATAGGTATGGTGTCTTTCTAGGACAAAATACCCAACACCCAAAACTAAGGAAGGAAATCTTTATTTATCTCACAGTTTGTGGAGGTTTCAGTCCATAATCAGCTGGCTACAAAGCAGGGTGACATGACAGAGGGGCAATATTTCAAGGCAGCAGAAAACAGCAAAAACAGCAAGGGCAAAAAGCGGGATAACAAGCCTCTTTTCCTCCCTTATATTGTAAGCAGGCTACCACCAACAGGGTGGATGTAGCACTCATACTATCTTTGTGCCCTCCTCTTGCACAGGCTGAGGATATTTACAAAATAAGGATCCTGGTTCTCTGCTGAGTGGTTTAAACTTCTAAATTTCTCAAGTTGACACAATGTATCAACCATTACATATGCTGAATTTTATGCATTTTTAATCTAAGATCATGCTTTTATTATTTCTTTATTTTTTTGTTTTTTTAGTTGATACTCTGTGTGCTTTATTCATGCACGAATTTTCTAAATAGCTACATATATTTAAATATATAGTAGATAAATTTATATATTGCATATTTATAAGCCTTAAGAATGAAGTACTTTTTTATTTTAAAGATAGTAAAATCCAACAAAACATAACAGAACAAAGTCAGTCAAAACAAAGCACTAGAACTGGTACAGAACTTCAAAGAAAGATACCATGAAAACAATAGCTACCATAGTACATCCTGCTGTCCTCAGAATAGTTGACCATTCCATCAGGTATAGTAAAATCAAACCAAAAACAAAACAGAATAAAACCAATAAAAACAGAACATGAGACAAAGCAAAAAAAAAAAATTAATCAGAATAAAGCAAAACAATGAGAACAATATTGGGCCTCAAAGACAAGACAGAAGAGGATCCCCCATATTTGCCACACTGCATACTGTCATCCTCCCAAGAGATGCTCAGACTGCTGGCGCCAGGCCTGCAAAATCAACCAAACAACACAAGCACCTAGTTTTTTTATGTACCTCAGTTGCTATCAACTTAGCCGGTCCTCCAAACCAGCAGTTCGCTTATGGGGTGGGGGGTGGTCGGTCCTTGATTCTTAGCCAGTGCTCTGGTAGGCATTCAGGAGGCACATCTCTCTCTTCCTGAAGTCAGTGCCGGTTGCGCACTCACCAGGAAGGCAGGCTAGTTGTCTTCTGGTTGGAGCCTCCCTGCCCAACATGGTGGGTTCTGGAGAGGCACATCTTTCTCTTCAGAATGAAGTATTTTTATATGACTAGGATTTTTCCACCATATAAAAATTCGTATCTTTTTTTGTTTCCTTAGTAACCATGACTAAGCATCCTTCAATCTTTTCTAAAGTACATGAAGATTATTGGCATATTATTTTTGCAGTTATTGTCATTTCAATTACCTCAATATTCTGAAAATTGTGTTTATGCTACCACTAATTCAGATTATATCTCTATGAGAAAAAGTTTCACATTTGTTCTCATTCTTTTAATTATCTCCTGCTATGAGCACCCCCCAGAACTCAGCTTTGAGATTCATAATTTACACCCCAAGGACAGTGAAAGGACCAGCTGTGGTCTTGTCTGAAGTGACCAAAAATTCTCCATGTAGAAATTCTAGGGTCCAGTCAAGCACCCTGAATTTATCAGATTATAATAACCTTATGAGACTCCGTTCTGCATTCTCCTTTTTGACATCTCTTTGGCTATGATGATGGAATGGTCATAACCATCAGTAATAAAAGCAATGCAACAAATGAGTCATTGGTACCATAGTAAGAACATGCGTACCCCTGAAAAAACGTACTGCCTTATTTTACCTTCTTACTTCATCATTGGGCATGTTATAGCAGAAAACTCTCTGATTTTTTTCAAAAAAACATTGGGTACAAATCTCAAACCATATTTCAGCTCTGTTTGAGCTTCCAAAAAAAAAAGTCATCTGACTGGACTTTGCAGACATTGATCAAATGTTGGCCTGAAATCTGAGCTTCTGAGTAGCGTGATCCGTCTGACACAATTGGGTTACTGCAAAGTAGGCCATCCACAAGAGGCCTGAGAAAGTTTAAAGTCAACCCAGGGTGGAAGCCCTCCATAAAGAAAAATGTTAGTGAGGGAGTAGATTTCTACCTCTTGCTGGGATTGTTTTGTAGCTTTTTACAAATGAGTTTGTTACCTAAAGGTGCAAAAAGGTAAATGAATGAAACAAAAATTCTCACTACAAACTTGGAAAAACAGTCTTTTGTGTATCTAAGTCATCATTTTTGAATTCTCATCTATGCAGCTGCTCTAGCTTCCCTTTTCCCTCTCATGACACTACATTACCCAGATACCAGCAAGAAACTCTGATTTAAGGTCAAGCTAGTCAGAGTTTTATAGATATCTCCTGTTGAAGTATAGTGAATGCAAGTATGATCTGAAATAAAATCAAGTCTATAATATGAAAGCAAGAAATCTTCTTCCTGGAACAGCAATAATTAGGTCCAAACTGAGGTCTTTAGAAATTGGCAAGATCGTGAGAGGTAGGAACGAGCACAAATACAGTGTCTTCATAGTTATAAAAACTGACATTGAGTTAAGGGTTTGGTCTCTGTCTAGATAAATGTAACTCTAAATTCCATAAAGCACAACACCCCAAGTTTATCTGATACAAGACAAAAATGATAAATTCAATTTTTAAATTTTTCAATACATATTTTATGCAACAAGACTTTATGTACAAGTCCCAAATTGGCTGCACTTGCCAACTGCTTGCCTGTTTTGTTACAACCTCCCTATGGGTCTAAGTGAGCTGAACTATCCTGATTTATCAAATTGCTTTAGTGACTTATGTATTTATTCCCTTATTGTCATAATTTCTGATAAATTACCTGAGAGAATTCAGAATTTGAGTTGTATATTTTTCATAATACCCAGTATGTGTGTATTCATGTAAATCAAGCTAAAAATACTTTTTGTAAGAGTGTCAATGAAATATTTTATCTAAGCCCAGATATAAACCCCAAATGATTTAGAATATAGCAAATGTCCCTGTTTCCACTGAAAGTCTTATCATCATCCAATAACTTGTGTAAAATCAGACATTGAAAGTTGGAAGTAAAATAAGAGATTATCTATTAGGATTATTTTAATGTCCAAAATATTTAGACATTCCTTTAACCAAAAATGATCTCTATAGCACCCTCCATGCATTATATGGGCTTCTGACTCAAAAGCAAATGCAGTCCTACAGGGAGAAAGACAGAGCAGGATGTGTGAGCATACCAGTGGACGGAATAGTACGGCTTCTGCCTTGTCTACTGGGAAACTTGCATCTATTTCCCTGAGCTGTTGTGTAGGAAACCCAACTACTCTGAAGCTGTGAGGAAGTTGAGAACACACAAAGAAGCCATAGGTAAGTCCTCAGTCAACTGCCAGTAAAGCCTGCCCAGCTGGTGAGTGAGCCACTTTGGACTCCCAGAACAGTGAAGCCTTCTGAGAGTTGTGACTCCACTCAGCACGCAAGTGCATCCACTTGACACACCCAAGTGACTTTTCCACAGACCCTGGAGTTCCTAGAAGAGGAAGAAGGAGAAAGAAGAAGGAGAAGGAGGAGAAAGAGGAGGAGGAGGAGGAGGAGGAGGAGGAGGAGGA
>RJWM01011314.1:0-60116 GCA_004363535.1 Dasyprocta punctata | reverse complement strand
ATTCTGAGGGTCTCCTAAGGGAAACTTTCTCTCCAACTGGTCTAGGAGGGTTTGGCAACCAACAGTATTCCAGGATGGCATCCATTCCCAGGCTCTGCTCACAACCATGAGTGGCTCGCTTTGCAGCGTCTTAGATGCAAGCAGTCGGTTCCAGGCTGTGTTCTCTCCCCGTACAGGCCCTGTTATGTCCCCAGAGCCAGAAGCTGAATGACTGGACCTGGGGACCTGGGAGAAGTTACCCTGTCTCCTGCCCTGCTGCCCCTGTTTCCCACCATGCCTCTCTCCCCGCACCCGCCCCTTGCTGTCCTCGCTGTCCCCAGGGTGCTAAAGTTTCCGGGCTGCCTCAGGGGTACGGGAAAGCGCCTCTGGGTTTATCAGAGTTCATCGGACGTCTAACAGCAGGCGCCGGGCTGCCAGCATCGCCTCGACTTGAATTTCAACCGTTTTCTCTGCTTAACACCTCCCGGACCTCCTCTCCGCCCCCACATAATAAGCTCCATTCTTTCCCTGCAAGCTGGGCAGCGACAGCAGCCCGGGACCTACCATGCGGGGACAGGAATTGGCTCTATTTAACCTGCTGGGGTTTTCCTCTCTTTCTTTCCAGCGCATTCAGCTGTAATCCTAGCAGGCCCCGTCTAACAGGGGCGCCAAGGCGTTTGCTTCTGGGAAGGACGATTCTAACGCAGCCGGGAGCTGATAACTGAGGCCTTGCTTTTGCACTGACTGTGTGGTCACCAAGGGGGGTCACTGGATGTGACGCCCAGCGTGACCCTCAAGCAACAAAGAATAGGGTGGCCTGCCCTGCCCTCACTTGGGAACTGCGTTGGCCTAAATATTAAAGTAATCGAAGAGCTGCAGGAGCAAGGAGAGCAAAACCCAAAACAATCCTTGGTATTGTGCCTAGAATTAGAATCTGGCCCCTAAGAAGGATAGACAGTAGGGAGTAACCTGGGTAGTGAGTCATTCGAGGACCCGTGCTGGATGTATTAAGTTTAAATCACAGCACAGAGACATTGGTCTCATGGTGCAGTGTGGCTGCCCTCAGAGCATGGCAGCGAAGGATAGCTGAGGGTCTGCTTCTGACAGCTTTAGTGAGAGATGGCATGGCTAATGTACTACACCTGGGGCTTTACTTTTCTGTTTTCTTTCTTTGTTTTTTAAATGAAAGTGCCCTAAATTTCATTAGATGATTCAAGTGTCCAAAGAAAAAAGACCGTAAGCGCTATGTGACAATCTGTCCAAATACCTGTTGGCTCTTTGAGCCCCTGTTTCCTAGTGACCAGTAAGTTGTTACTTACTTCTTCCATTGTCCTTGTCCTTCTCTCCAGACTCCAGGACCAAGGTACCAGGAGTAGAAACAACAGGAAGTGTTGGGCATGAGCTAGCAAATCAGACCGAGAGATTGGACCTGAGTCACTTCCCAGCAAAGGGATGTGAAAGGAAGGGGGAGAGACAGAGAGGGCACCCATCTTGCCTGGGAAACAATCTGGGGACACTCCGGCAGATCTTCAGAAACTGGCGAACTTTCTTGTGTATGGCGGCTCCCGCTTCTATTGCACGTCATTCATCTGAATGGGTTTTGGTGGCCAAGAACATGCAAAGGAGGCTGGAATATTTTTTGCAAAGATTTTACCTCTTAGGTCGTAGTATTCTTGTAGCACTCTCCCTGGCCCCCTTCTCTGCAGCCATTAGGGACACTTTCGTTTGCCTGTGGCTCCATCTCAAGTGTATGTTAGCCTCTTTCCTTTCTTACTCCCTGTAAGACTTCTCCTGAGGATGTGCTTATCTCCTTGGCAGAAACTAGAACACATCCCCCGGCACAGCTGCATCACATCTGACAGAAAGAAAGGAAGTTTCTGCCTTCTACCTCTTCAGCTTGATGCTTCCCGCCAGTTTGGTCCAGTGGCTCATTAATCATGTCAATAGCCGCATTGTCTAGGCGTCTCCCAAGAACACAAGTGACATTTAAAAGCCATTCATTATGCATATGAGTTCTGTGTCTCTCTATTTCTGTGCATCTAACCTGAGCTGGCTCTCCATACCCCAACTCAGTTTCCCAGTGTGTTTCCTCATCCTTTCATCTCACGACTGCCAAGATGTTTCTTAGGATGTCCTTTCCAAGGAAAAGGAAGGAAGACAGACTTGGAGCAGCCCAGTGGGCTGCACACTTCCTAGGGTCTCCATCATAGGGCCAGCAGAGAGGCCTGGCTGCCAGGACTGGGCTTGGCTGCTGGGGAGCCCCACACTCCTTCTCTTTCCAACCAGGTTTCTTTCCAAGAAAAGCCTTGTTTAACAACAAACACTTGGAAGATAGTGGTCACATTTCCTACAGATGCCCCGTCATGTCATGTCTGCCCATCAGAACTTCCACCTACTGCCCGCCCCAGCAGGCAGTAAAAACAACACAACAGTCAGACCAATCAACGGTTGCCACTTCTAGGGAGGTGGCAGTGCTGGCATCAGTGCCTTGGGGCAAAGCAAACACCTGCTGCCATCCTCCCTTGTCTTCTCCAGCTTGTGGTGCCATTGGTGGGTACCACATCAGCCTAACCTGAGGACCTAGTGACCCAAGGCAGCCCTGTTGAAGTTGCTCTTGATTAGTCCAAAGCATCCTGTGTCCTATAAAGAGCCAGGGCATTGCTTCCTGGTCAACCTGAGCCTGGGATTTGCTCTGTGGTGAGGACGAGCAATGCAAACTCCCTGACTTGATTTCCTCTTCCTATATACCATTTATTTCCCTTTTATTTATAGTGTTTTTCAAGGAATAATTATCACATAAAATGCTCCCAGATGTTTTCCCCCTTCAAACATGACCTGTTATGTGAGATTTAGATCAAGTATCAGCTCTTCTTTTGCCTCAAGTTGAAAACAATCTCACTCTTTTGTGTGTAGTACTAGAGGTTGAACCGAAGGCATTCATACTGAGCTATATTTCCAGCCCTTTTTGTCTGTTTGTTTGTTTGTTTAGAGAAAGAGTCTCACTAAATCACCAAGTTACCCAGGCTGGGCTCAAACTTGTGATACTCTTACCTCACCCTGCCTGGGTACTGGGATTATAAACACATACCACTACGCCCAGCTTAATTTCTACTTTATAAACCACCTCTTTAAACCTGCCTTTTAAGTCTTTTACTGTCTCTGAACCTCTATAAGGTATATCACTATCTCTTACTCTGATTAATTACACAAAACATTATTTTCAGGGTTGCATGGGGAGGATCCCCTCCACATACTTAGTGCTTGCTAATATTGCTCTTTTTTTTTTTCCTTTGGTATCAGGGTTTGAACTCAAGACTTCATGCTTACCAACCAAGTGCTTGAGCCGCTGAGCTAAATCCCAGGCCCTAAATTATTCTTGAAGTCAGGATAAAGCAAATATTCTCTCCTGGGTAAATTACACGAACAATTTAGAGTGTTACTGTCAAAATACAAAGTTTTGTCCTATGTTTTCAGCATCACAGGTTTCAAAGTGTCACCTTAGCTTCCCAGAGGGGCAGACTAAAAGATTGAAAGGATAAGTAGTTATCTTCAAGTTCCACAATTTGTAGTTTCTAGAATATTTTCAGCCTCAGCCTGCTTTCAAGACAAATGCACTTAACTCTTGAGCTGAGTCCTAAACTGGTTTTGCCTTTCTGTGCAAAGGTTTGTTTCTTCTCTAACATCCCAGAATAGAAGCCAGACTGCAGGACTGTGTGACTTTCTACTGTCTTTTAACATTCATAGTGTGTATGTGAACTTTGTGGCTGAAAGAGCACAGAAATGCAAGGCTGACTTCCAGCTGGAAGTTTAACAGGACAGATGGGAGGGTGTGTACCATTCACACCTTCACATGCATAAAAGAAGCATGTATTTTCTACATTACATTTATACATTTCCTATAAAATTTATTCTTAAATGTGTATTAAAATGCATTTACAATATATTTAACACTCAGAGTTCAGTGAAGTTGTTTAATAGGAATACACGTAGCACATGTGATTTTTTACTTATATAAGCAGAAATTCCCAATGAGCTATTAGGACTTTGGGTCTTCTCCTGCACAAACACAGCTGTTGTTTTCAGAAAATAATATGATTAGCTGAGAATTTTCAGGAAGTACACAGTGTCAACAGAAATCAATTTGGGGTTGGCTACCTATGAAATGTACCCAGCATGTAGATATATATTTCCATCTTCCTTTGCCACATCCAAAATAGCCAAGGATAGGGCTGAACCTTCTCTTTCCTGTTCTCCTAGGTTCCCAACCCCAAATACCCATATTGAAGATGGAAAATTTGCTTCAGCTCCTGAGTTTAAAATGAAGCCAAAATGACTAACAGGAGTGACATCAAAAGAGAAGCCCACACTGCAGTTTTCCGTGCAGAAGCCACTGATGTGTGGAAACCATGGCAAGCTTGAAGTTCCTAAGGGAGGCCGTGTAGATGACCAAGTTAGAACGTCAAAGTAAGTTCACAGGTTGGTAGGAGAAAAGACATTCATAAAGGAAGACTAAGAAGGATTCAAGAATCACATAAAAGAAGCCAGAGGATCCAGCATTTCACAAAAGAGAACAAGGCTCCCAGAGTCACAGGCTGGAGGCCAAAGACACTGCTACTTGGAATTGGATGTGGAGGATGAAATGCGATGTCTGCAGCATAGTTTGAGACTGAGATTTAAGCAACCAAGTAGGAGGGGGGAGAAAGGGGGTTGAAATACCAATCACTAGAGTGACACTGAAATAAAGAGAGAGGCTGAGTGGGAGCCCAGTGAAAGCACAACTGTTTCTGGCTAGAATAAAGCTCTTTGGGGGATGGCACAAGTTGAGCATCCTTGATCAGAAAATCCCAAATATGAAACACTCCAATATCTGAAATTTTCTGAGTGCCATCACAATGACAAATCTGTGCAAACGGTCCAAAATTTTTAAAATTCTAGGCATCAGAAACGCTTCTCACCCCAAGCATTTTTGATAAGAGGTGGTCCACCTGTGTTTGGTATGAAGAGGAACACACCTGGTGGGGAACAAGAGTCTGGAATCTGGAGGGAGGCCACCACCCAGAGGAAGGGGAGGGGAGGGATCAACAGGAGCAAGGACAGACACACAGGCAGGGAGGGAGGAAGATGAAGAAGCCCTAAGAAGAGCGAGTTCCTTTGATAGAAGGAAGGGTGAAGACTTGTGCTCCTTCCTTGATTTGCAGTGAAACTGGAAGCAGAGCAGGAATACTGCAGGGACAGAAGAGCCATTACAGCCAGTGTCCTGATGACTGCAGTTTGCCAAATGCCAGAGGAGCCTGGGTACTGAATGGACACAAGGTAGAGTTCTGTGAGTTTCCCTGGGTGTTCTCTGCATCCTAGAAGCAGGAGTGAAAAAAACAGACCATGTGGATATTGGCTGGAGACCCTTCAGACCCAGGGTCCAGGAAGGAAGTAAGGAACCCAGAACTCCACCAAGTATGGGTTCTCAGAAACCACTCAATCAACAGAGCTCTGTCTGAAACTGAATGGAGTAAGGGGTATAGAGTATGCTTGTGGCTGCCTGCCATTATAGAAAGTATCTTCTGATGCTGGATTTGCTGGTGGTCTTTCTGGCAGCTTAGCTCATGCCCTGTCCTGGGAAGGGTCTTCCAACCTTCCTCCTACCTTCATTATTGTCTCTCCTTTGTGCTCAGCTAACAATCCTCCACAACACGCTCCTGGTCATTGACCATGCATCCTTTGTCTTGCCTTAAGCTGCAACCTCTGGGGCAGTAGAAGTTTTGCTCTGCTCTGAATCTCTGACTGGGCACTCTGGAACTCAGAGTATAGCAGGGAGTGAGAGTGAAGACTCTCCTACAGACCATTTGACAGCTCAGAAGTTTCTTCATTTGAAAGCAGAAGACAAAAGTTAGAGGATCTTAAAAGTCCAAGCTATGTGCTATGATACAGGCCTGTAATCCCAGTTAGTTGGGAGGCAAGAGGATCATAAGTTCAAGGCCAGCCTGGGCAAATTAGCGAGGCCCTGTCTCCAAATAAATTAAAAAGGGTGGAGCTGTGCACAGTGCATGCCTATAATCCCAGCACTCTGGGGCGATGAGGCAGGAGGATCACAAGTTGATCCTGGCCTGGGCAACTGAGGGTTTTAGACAGACCCTCAAGAAAAAGAAAAAAGCTGGGGATGTAGCTCAATAGTGGAGTGTTTGCCTAGCATGCATGAGCCCTGGGTTTAATCTCAAGTACTACAAAGAAAAAAAGGAGGAGGAGGAGGAGGAGGAGGAGGAGACAAGGAAGAAGAAGGAGGAGGAGAAGGAAGAGAAGAAGAGGAAGAGGAGAAGCAGAAGGAGGAGAAGGAAAAGGAGAAATTACCTAGTCTACTCCCTGCACTTTATGACTAAAAAGACTGAAACCCAGAAAGGTTGCCTTGAATTTCTTGATATCAGTTATTTAATGTTTTCACCACCGTGTACCAGTGATGGCTCCCTCATATTTTGGGTCTTTTTTGGTTCTAATGAGTATTGTTTTATTCAGAATTTAATGCGGATCCACTGGGATCTTTTGGCTTGATCACTCAGAACTGGAGGTAGGAATGCCAGAACCACAAGCTAGAAATGGTACCCACTGAGGGAGAAACAACCCTGAGCACCAAGCAGGTGTTGAGCAAAATGCACATGAAAGAGTGACTCAATAGGGGATAAAAATTGGGGTACCAGACACCCCAGATAGCAATGTACTGAGTGTCTGACAGGTTCTTAAGAGCAAAGGAACAGCTGCTGTGAATTCACTGTTCTCTACAAGGATTTGTGTTACTGCAACATTAGTCTTCCAATGCTACTATTCCATTTACACATCACTTACTATACACCTGGTGGTGTCACCTAGTGATGGGGATACATCCTGAGAAATGTGTTTTATGGTGATTTTATCAGTATGTGAACATTACAGAGTATACACACAAAAACCTAGGTGGCAGAGTGTACTACACCTGCACTATGTGGTATACTCTATTGCCCCTCAGTTACAAGCTGCTGAACCCTTTAAGCAATTATAACCCAATGGTGAGTATTTGTGCAGATAAATACATACAAACATCAAAAGGAGCAGTAAAAAAATGCCAGGCAATAGGAAATTTTCAACTCCATCATAGTCTTATGGGACCACCATCATATATGCAGTGTACCATTATAGAGCTCCTGACTATAATTCAGAAATTCCTACAAACAAGCAGTGCAGTGAGAATCATCAAGTTTTAGTCTCAATTGCCCTGATTCTATTTTCCTTCAAAAAATAAACATGTCATGTAATTTGCTTTTAAACTATTTTAACACAAGTTTTTAAGCAAAATGTCTCTTGAAATGTGAACTATCACGTATCCTACTTGCTATTTAAAACTGACTAAATATTTAAAGTTATACTTCTAAGTATTTGGTTAGCTGTGTTATTTTATTTGCTGTTTATTTTAGCTGGATCATGTTCATATGGTTCCAGGAGTCCTTCAAGTTTTAATAAGAACATTGTGTACCTTCTGAGTGGCTTGAAGAAAGTAAGAGAATTTGTATTTTGAAAGACTTAGTATCTTAGCCAGCTTGGGCTGCTATAACAAGAATCCCATACACTGGGTGGCTTTACAGCAAGTGCTTATTCCGCACACATTCAGAGGCTGTGAAGGGCGAGACGAAGGTGCCAGTAGACATGGTGTCTGACTCACAGATGGCCATATTTCTCTGTGTTCTTACATGACAGAAGGAGACAGACCATCACTCCTGTCTCCTCCTGTAGGGCCATGTTATGGTTTAGGATCCTGTGGCCCCGCCAAGTCTCATGTAAACATGCATGGACGGGGCTGAGTCTGGTGTTCGTGATTGGTTTATGTCTAGCACTGGGATTGGCGATGTGAGTGCTGCACCCACCCAGAGGTGGAGCCGACATACAGTGTAAGGGCCGGAAGAAGGCGTGTTTTCTGTCTCACAGTTTTGCAGCCTCCATGAATGGCTGCCCTGCCACGCCACACTTCAGGGTGGTGTGGCAGGGCAGCTGAGTATGGTCTGAAACCTCCAAGAACTGCAAGAAATAAACCTTTCCTTCCCTAGTTTTTTTTTGGTGGCACCGGGGATCAAACTCACAACCTCATGCCTGCCACTGAGCCAAACTCCCGACCCTAGTTTTTTGAGGCAGGGTTGCACTATGTAGCTCAGGCCGGCCTTGCGCTCGCCTTGTAGCCCAAGCCAGCCTCGAACTCACAACGCTCCACCTACCTCAGCCTCCCAAGTGCTGGGATTAAAGACATGCGCCACCACGCCCGGCTTCCTTCCCTAACTTTGGGGGTCAGGTATTCTAAGACAGGCCACTAACCCCACTTACTAGGGCTCTGCCCTCGTGACCTGATTACTTCTGAAAGGTGCTTCAGGTGAATATTTAGTGTTACTCCTTATAGGAACAGAGAGGTTCCCTGGTTTCCTGTCCCCTGCACCTTCAGGACAGCTGGCTGCCGCTGACAGAGTGTTGTGATGGCCCATCCTCCCCACTGCCTGAAGTGGCAGACATCAAAAAATCACAGGCAGGAAGGCAAAGCACCTCACGCGGGCGAATAGAGAATTTTCAGTGTGTTTTATTTTGAGAATGCGAAACTTCATATTAGAAGACATTTCAAAGTAACGCATTTGGATGCCTCTCCCCATGAGATGAGAGAGAGGATTGGAACCCAGAAAGGGAAATTTGCTCAGGATCCCAGCTAGCCTACTCTTATAACTCATTAACATTAGGTACTAACTGAGATTTTATCTTCTCTAATTCCAACATTTTTCTCAGTCCCATTCTATTACTCATTTAGTAACCTGCCACTTGTTTTTGTTTTTTTAATGCTTAATAAAAATAAATGATTGATCAGATGGTGAAATGGTGCCAAAGCTCATCAATCACTAACTCTGCTCTAAGTTTTTCATGTAACTTGAGGAATGTCACTCAAATGCACTCTGCCTCAGTTTCCCCACCTGAGAAGTGAATTTTTCCATTCCTCTTCATTTTCTCTAAAGACCTTGCTATCCACAGCTCATGTGGCCAAGAGAAAATACCCCACTTTCCAACTAAATGAAAAGATGGCATGTATAACACTGGAGTGGCATGTGGGGGCTCACAGAGACAAATTCCCAGCTAACAGAAAATATATTGCTAAGAACCTTTTGCAGATAAACTACAACAAAAGGAGAAGAAAAGCCAAGATGGGATTTATCTAAAGGTTAAAATATAACTTAAAAGAATAGAAGCTCCTCTTTGATACTTTCAATTTTTCTTTTTCTGGGTAGGGGAGCTAGTGGTGGGCATCTCACTGGAATATGTTTCTCAAGGCAGCAGCAAGAGCAGTAGAGCTGGGTCTCACCACAGTGTGCGGCCTGCACCTGAAACAACAGACCACCGTGCAAGTGCGACCCAGTGGACTGGGCCTCTCATCCCTGAGGCATCTGCCCACTGGGATTTACATAAAGAAAGGGTCCCAGGAGCCTGGTGGGGCCCGAGCTAGCCCTGGCTCATATCCCTCTTTCTTTGAACTATAAAATACAGAAGCACCTCTCAGCTGCACTGATCATCTTTGTGCCTTTGGCATGAAAACAGACAGCTGATTTGAGAAGACGGCAGCCAGGTGAACAGCACAGCTGACCGGCCATGGTCTAGTAGGTCACCAGGCAGTGAGAGATGGTGACTCCAAGAGGGTGTACAGTCACCCGGCACTAACTGGCTCCTAAAATCACCAGACCAGACAGGAACATGTTCAAATGCTTCCCACGGGAAGGTAAACATGATCAACAATGTTCTCAGCAATGGGTTCTCTCCAAGGGCTGAACACGCCACTTTCCCAGTTCTCGCAGGCTGCCCTGGCGTCATGCCCCGTGGAAGAAACCTCCTGTGAGGACAACACAAATCCCTTCACCCTGGCCCCGTCGACAGACTCTCCTTTCCTGGCCACATTCCTTCTCTCTCTGCGGTTTGGCTCCATGGCCCCTCGCGCTTATCACTTCTGTACAGCCTCCTCACGCACAGGCCTTGAGTCACCAAGGCAGAGTAGAGTGGATGCTACTGAGGAGAATGAAAGCATCATCCCTCTAAGAGTAGGACCAGGCTTAACTGAGGGCATCCAGATGGAGATAGTACCACTCAGTGACTTTTTGACTCCCGGCCCCAAATTTTAATCTTTTCCTTAGGGATTCAAGTTTTTCCAAGTTCTGGAACCAAAGCCTCCAGCTCAGGCTGATCTCCTGGCTTGTGCCCATCTGACATGTGGAAAGGTTTTTAGATTTCCTGAGCATGTGAACTCCTCCTGCAGAGTATGTGCAGGCTGATTCTCCCTGCAGGTGGGCTGCTGTGCTGGGCTCGCTCTTGCTGGCTCTTCCTCCAATCCCAGCACTGTGCTCACGTAACTCATCACCTCCTGGAAGGCTAAAGGCAAAAAGGTCCAGGAATTATGATAAATGCTGAAGAGTTCCAAGTAAAAGATCCATCATCCAACTGGCCAACTCTCCAGCACCAAGAAAGGTCAGTTAAAAACCATCCACGTGGATTGTCCTGTTTATTCAAAGCTTTTTGGAATAAATTGGAGAATGTCTAACAGCAAAGTCAAGTGGTTTACAAAGCCCATTAGAAAGAGATCGGCATTTGGGATGTAGATTTTTCTATTTTTAATCATTTTTAAATGAAAACTAATTTTTAAGGACAAAATTCCACAGCAGAAAAAAAAATGCTCTCCTAAGAAAAGTCTTAATTATTTACAATGATCCAATTTGTATGCTTGCTGCTTGGATGATCAGTGGCCTGGGGCTTAATGGAAGGTGTGTTTGAGGAAGAGGTCAGGTGTGGCACACCTGGAGAACACAGCAGGACTAAAGGAGAGATTCCTAGATGAGAATATAATGCTGAAAGCAGAATTAGGCCATTTCTACAAAGAAAATAAATTGCACAGCAACCTTGTTACACTGGAAGGAGTTACCTTACAGTAGGCTACAAGAGGGACAAGCCAGATGGTACAAGACAGAAGCTTTCATACTTTGAACTATGACCTTTCTCCACTTGATGCTACCAGTTTTGTCTACCAAAGATGTGGCGGGGGTTGAGGGGGGGACTGCAGAGGAAGGGAGAAGAAGGAGGAAGGGGAAGGAAACAATATCTTCATTCAAGCTTTCTGCCTTACTCCTTGCTCCAGCAAATGTCAGCCCTGGGCTGCAAAGTGTGGCTCGTTGCAAGAGCAGAGGCATGCAAGGGTAACAAGGACAGCTGTGCCTCAGTGTCCCCCACAGTCACTTCCCTTTCATGCACTGTCTCTAATTAAGGCTGCTGGGTTCAGATCCATTGGACCCTCCCAGACCCAAAGTTGTTTGTGTGTCAAACGGATGAGATGCCAGGTAATCTTTGTATACCCCATCAATCAGTTTGGCAGCATTGTTCCTGGCAAACCAACAGTCTATCTGCTCTTCGCCATTGTAAATCTTCCTTTGTTTCCAGACCACTGGGACTCGGTGCCCTTTCACCTGTAGGATGGCCTCAGGCATCCCTTCTGCTGGAGGGAGGGGAGGACTAGTAAGATTTGTGCTGTGCCCTGCAGGCTCCTTGGTGAGTTTGGTCTCCTGGTTCAGGAACTGACCTGAGAAGACAAAAAGACACAAAATGTAAATCATTTGAAGAGCAAAATAAAAGAAAGGTTATTGAAAAAGGAAGTATATGCTGTGGTGATGGACGGGGGGTGTGTGAAAGGGGAATAAAAATGATCAAGAAGCATGTTTATATATGAATTTCCCAAGATGAATGTATGGATTATGTATTGCAAACATACACTAATAAAAAATTTTCTTAAATGCATTGAGGTAAGCTAAATACAGACAACCACTGTAGTTTATCAGCAGCATCATGACAAAAGGGTTGGTTGCTTGTGGTACTGAGGAATGAACGTAGGGCCTTCACACTCAGGCCATTCCCCAGTCCTTTTTAAATTTATTATTGTGAGACAGGGTCCTCCTGGGATTACAGGTGTGTGACACCATGGTCAGCTGGGCAGGAGAGTTTTTCTCTGACCACAATCCTAGGTCGGAATCTCCCTGGGGGCTGCCACATGCTGTCCAGCCTAGAGAGGAGAGAGCTGAGCTCCCACACATAGAGGCTTGCCAATTCCAGAAGCTGGCCTGTTGCTAACCTTGGGAAATCACCTAACCAACAAATGGAGACAAGCAGTCTCCTTTGGAATCAGGAGGCCAAGAGGAGCACAGATAAACAGGGCACAGGTATAATTCCCCCACTATGCCTCCCACATGGTGGGCGCACACCGGGGTGGAGCATGGAAAGTCAGGCCGTGCCTGTCACTCATCCTTTGAATTCTGCCTGTCAAGCGAAAGGAGTGCTCAGGCCAGGGCAGCACAGATCCTTGTCTAGGAGGCAGAGCCTGTGCTTGGCATCAGCTGGGCAGGATGCATCCAGCTAAACACCAGGAAATCCTCTTTCTAAACCAAGCCCTGGCAATGGCTCACTCTGTAGTATTGGGCAAGGGGCCCACATGAAATTGCATGCTGAAGAAGACCAGCCAGGGTGGCCTGGCTCTCACAGCAATGCGATGACGCCTGGGAAAGGCATCTGTCAATCGTTCCGGGTCTGGGCCATCAGCTGCCCTTTCTCTGTGTCTTCACAGAGGGACAGGGAGTCAGAGCTAAAGATGATTACTTTCCCTGTTTCTGTTCTCTTTCCCAGAACTGGTTTACAATGCTCACTTCTATGCCAGAAAGTTATCAGGAGGCAAGAAATCTAATTTTTATATACATACAGTCAGCCCTCTGTACCCATGAGATTCTGCATCTGTGGATTCAATCAACTGCAGACTAAAAACATTTGAAAGAAAATGCATCTGTACTGGACATAAACTCTTTTCCTTGCTATTAGTCCCTAAACAATAAAGTGTAACAACTATTTACATAGTACTGAAAGTGTATCAGGCATGACAAGTTACCTAGAGATGATTTAAAGTATATGGGAGAATGCGTGCAGGTTTTACACAAATACTGCACCATTTTAGGTAAGGGACTTGCATATCCTTGGATTCTGGTATACTTGAGATGTCCTGAAACATATTCCTGTGGATACCAAGGGACACCTGTTCATGTAAGGACCAAAGGCCTACTAAATTTCTCAATCAGTCTAACAATACTGGCAGTTAGATTTCACTGGGAAATCTAACTCCTCTAAACCCAACATGAAAACACCAGCAGCCCTACCTAGCAGTCCATGGCAGTTGCTGGAAAGGCCTTTGCTGCTGGAGATGTAGAAACCCAAGTGGTTCCGCTGGAAGGGCGCTGGCTTTTTGTAGAGGTGAATGAGAACAACAAAGGCGATGGTCCCCTGGATGGTGACAGTGACATTTGCATTGGCAGACACCGCCACCTCCAGCCCCCGGCTCTCCACTACCACGCTCTGGTTGCAGGGGAGGACCAGCCTGTCACTGCCATCTAAGATGATTCTACTGGGTGTGATCTCCAGGTAAGATCTCTCTGGCTGATTGACGAGGATGGTGATGGTGCCGAAGTAAGTGCGCTGTTTCTTGTGACCATTCGGAGGAGGAGGGGCCCCGATTAACTCTCCATTCACTGTCACACCTCAAAGACAAGGGGAAATGAACTGTGGTTAAAAAAACTGGTCTTCCTGCTAAAGTCATTTGGTCAGAATTTCCTTCCTCCTTCCTTATCTTCATGGCTCTAGCACCAACACCACCAACTCCCACATTTAGTCCATTTGGTTCAAGCCACTTGGTGGTTGCCATGTGAGTCTGAGTGTATGAAACTACAAGGGAATTTCCTCCAGTTTGATTAGTACCTTGGACTATGGAAAGGAGGTTTCAGGTTTGGGTCAAGGCATCACAGAAGGGCTTGCATATTTGTGTGCCTTCGTTCTGGGGACTGGTTGTCATGGCAAAGGTCTTGTGAGCCCTATATGTGTTTCGTATTTACCAGTTGCCACTGATCCTAACATAGAGATCCTTTGAGCTGGGGGGATAGAATACTAAATTGGAAATTTTTTATTCCCAAAACTCAAAATTTTTACTTACTATGTATGCACCCTTAGACAAAATCATTTAAAAAAATTAATCTTCAATTCACTTATTTTGGAAAATGAGGAGGATATAAAATCTAAGAGAACTTTCATGAGGACGCAGGGGTAGGACATGTATGAGCTGTTAACTGCCATCAAACGAAGAAGGGAAAAGCCCCGTTTCCCTGCACCGTCCTGAACATGAGCACAGCTTTTCTGGACTCATCTCTTGCATGAGGCCACAGATGAACCCCCAGGGTACTTTGCTGTGGGGCTGGACAGCAAGCATGTGCAATTGCACAGGAGACATCTGAGAACAAATTAGCTGATGTGTGTTAGATCTGCTTTGTTCTCAAGCACAGAGGCAATTTTTAATAAATAAAGATTGCTATATAATTAATTCTTGTTTTATCTGCTTTGAGGATCATCTTCCTAATAAAATCTTGACCAACAACTTCTTAAATATACAAGAAGAAAAGTGACTTCCCAGGGGAAAGGGTTGAGGGGGAGGAGCAATCCCAGCCGGAGCCAAACCCCTGCTCTTGGCCTCTCAGCTGTCATCAACCAGGCTGAAGTTCGGTCTTGCACAACTGAGGGAATTTAGAAACCACGGGGACAGCTCCCAGGAGAGAGGACACTTACAGGGAGCGATATAGTTAGGTTCCCATCTCTTCCCTGCACCCCATGGTATTACAAACATTAGAAACTTTGCTCTGAAGCTAGGAAGGCCTGCAAGAGAAAAATACAACCAAGGAGACCTAAGACCAGACTTCACATAAATATATCCCCCTTGCTGGGGGAACCTCTGCAACCAAAACTTCTAAGTGCCTCATTTCCTCAGCACTGAGAAATACCAGATGGTCCCCACAACGCTGGGCTCTGTGGATGTCCACAGAGTCATCCCCCAAACATTGTTACCTGCCTTGAGCAACAGTGTTTTTTGTGCCAGTGTCTTTTCCCCAGCCCCTGTAAGGCTAATGGAACCAGTGCTCTTTTTACCTCTATGCTGCAGACACACAGAGTTGTGTGGTTAACATCTGGGCTCTGCCTCTAAGTTATCAAGGAACTAGGGCATGAGAGTTTGGGCCTCTTACCTCCCCACCACTGCAGTTTTTGAATGGAAAGACATGGTGAAAATAATGTCATGAAACTTCTCTAATACTTGAGCATTTTTGAAGCTACTTCATAGCCCTTGCTTCATTTGATTCACTTCATAATATCCTGTGAGGCCAATACAGTACCACCGTTTCTGTTTTATAAGGGAGACCACTGAAGCTTGAGAGTCCTGTGCCCAGGGCCGCACTGAAGCTATACAGTGTGGGTTTGAGTGCACATCGGTCTGACTCTAAATCAGGAATCTTCCACTCCCCATAGCCAATCATCACAGTACCCACTGAGCATCCACCATGTTCCTTATACAGCTGGTCATTCATCCTAAAAACAGAGGTGCCCTTCCAACAGAGGTGTGGATAGAACACCTCCCTGACACACGAAGGGCAGAACTTACCAGAGCCCATGTGATCAGAGACCAGCCGTAGGATGTCCCTGGGCTGTCCATCAATGTTAAAGCAGACGGTAAGTTTGCTCAAAGGGAAATCCACAACAAAATGGGGATCGCCATCCACTGCCAGGAAGAGAACAAAGGACAGAGAAAGACAGACATTTACTGGCTGCCTTCCACGTGTGGTTATGTATTTAATCCTGAGGACAATACTGGAAGGAACGCATCCTCGGTTTCTAAGTAAGGAAATGCAAGAGAGGGAAGTGATTTCCTAAACTCATCCAGGTAGTGTCTGGTAAACATCGACGTCAGGTCTTCTAAGTGCAGATCTAGTGCTCCTTTCACAGTATCTCAGTTAGGTGTAGACAGCTAGGCTTTGAAGGCAAGGGGTGTTGAATGGAGGAGAGATGTTGCCCTCTGCCTGCAACCATTACTGAGTCCACAGTCTTCAACTTTCTAGGCTGATTTTCCCCTGCATTTGCTCTGTCCTTTAACTGCCTACATGAAGAGTGAGAAGGATCTTCCTTGTCTATGACAAACATTCTGCTGCACTTCTCCCAACAAGTCGCCCACTATCTCACAAACTTCCACAGTGTCAGCTGGTCACCACCCTTGCCTATAGGCACTAAGAATTGGGCCTATTTAGGGGTGGTGACAAATGAGCACAGAGTCACTAAAAGGTGGGCAGAAGAGCTAGTGATGACAGTGGAATCACTCCCCTGGGTCATACTGATTTTATTGCTCTCGTCTCTTTGTCCACAGTTGTGATCATGAAGTTCAACTGGCCCCTGGTCATTGTCTATTCTCCCCACCTTCACCTCTGCTAAACATGAACAGCCTTCCTTCTTACTGCACAGACCAAGTATTTCCTGAGAGTCTACATCAGCTCTCCTCTATCCCCAGACCAGAGATTTGGTATCTCTCTGGTTTAGACATGAAACACAGCATGTTCGAGAATACCTATGCTTTGTTCAGGTGCACATTGACGAGTATGCACCTGTGTATGCTAGACATAATGGTCAGGAGGAGTCCAGTCTTTTTAAGCTGAAAGCAAGTGCATGTTCTCTTTGTAACTGCTGAAAACACGGCATCACTCAGAAGAACCCTTAACACCCCGAGGAGAAAAGTCTTCACTGCTGCTTTCTGCCAATGTGTTCTACATGCAAGTGCATAAAACAGGCCTGTCCTGGAGATTAGCGATAGGGATAGAAATGCAGTCTCCCATAGACGGAATGCAATTCCTCTGAACAGATGTGCTCTGTGGAATGCAAGACCACCGTCCTCTTGGACGCTGTCTGCAGTAATCACTATTGGACTTCTCCTTTCTTTCTTTCTTTCTTTCTTTCTTTTTTTTTTTGAAACAAGCAACATTTTTTCATATAAAGGAATTTTGAATTTTTGAGTAGAAATGATGAGCTTGGAGCCTATAAAAACTCTCAGAGAACTGTCACATAAGCTATACCTCAAGAGTGCCAACAATGTGGGTGACAACTTTTGTCTGTTTTGGGTGCCATTATTTTTTCCATCACCAAAAGACAAACAGCTGTATTTCTTTATATGCTGCCATCTGCAGGGTTTCCAGGCACTTCCCGGTGAGGGCAGCCAGGTTCTCGCAAGACATATCCACTGGAAGAATAAAACCCAGCCTCCCCATCCCGACTTTTATTATCATCCCAGGAAGTTGCCAAAAGAAGATTTTATGGCATTTAATATCTGTTCTTTTCCTTCTAAGGCCAAGATTGAAAAAACAACAAAACAAAAAATTCTACCTATCACTTAGACATTTATATATTCATAACACTGTTTTCTGTATCTGTGACGTCTGAGGCTGAAAGAATGAACATTCCAACCCTCCTAAACCAATGCCTCTTACACCCAGCCAAGATCAGAATGTGCTTCTGCCTCTCTTCTTCCACCAGGGCTCTTGCCAGGCTTCCTGCAGACTGCAGTCTCTCCACGGAGTTTACGCAGCGGTTTACAGCTGGTTGTGTTCATAGCATCTGCCTCACAGCGCAGGCTGGCGCTACAGAAATATAGGTCAGGATGCCATACTCTTCCAGGAGCTGCTATTCTAACTGGCCTCAGGGAATTCCCCGTGGTCCACTTTCTAAAAATTCCTCACCCTCAATTCAGGCTCAACCACACCCTTTTCTTTACCTGATGTTTTGGAGAGTTTGACTCTTGGATCATATGGTTTCTTGAGCATAGGGCCTGGAAAGGAAAAGAAAACACTGTGTCATTCATTAAAGATGATGCAGTCAGATGAACAGAGAAGGGCAGGCTGAGATGAATAACATCTGGCTTTCAGATACATTCGTAATAACTGAAAGAATCCAAAGCTCTTTAAAACATCATTTATTTTAAAGGGAGAGTCTGGCCTCAAAAGACACAAATGATGAGGTAGGAGGAGCATTGTGAGTTCGAGGCCGGCTTGGGCTACAACGTGAGCGCAAGGCCGGGCTGAGTTACATAATGTGACCCTGCCTCAAAAAGCCAGGGCTGGGGAGTTTGGCTCAGTGGCTTAAGCACCTGCCCTGGCAAGCGCAAGGTTGTGAGTTCAATCCCCAGTGCCACAAAAAAAAAAAAAAAAAAAAAAAAAAAAAAAAAAAAAAAAAGAGACACAAATGAGATGTAAACTGTAGAGGCTTAATTATTTTATTCTTTACCTATGAGATAATATTTTTATTTTCTTAATCTCTGTGAATATATGTAACACTACTGAACTGTATACTTAAAAAGGGTTATGAGGGTAAATTTCATGTTATGTGGTTTTCAACACAAGAAAAAACCAAAAGGCATACTTGTAGTCCAGGGTACACAACTATATGTGTAAGCTTAATTCATAAAGCACTTTAAAACACCAAGTATTCAAAGTAACTTAATTGAATAAGTAATCCATTAATGTGTCACCTGAAAGTAAATTTCTACAAGATCACTATCCTATTTCAAATTGTGTATAAGGTAAAGTATGTTTCTTTTCACTAGTCTTTATCCTCAGAGAAATTAAAGACAAAAGGATCTAAAATTTTTTAGGCATTTCTAGTCCCTCACAGCAGAACATGGGCAGGGTACAAATGGGTCAGAAAAAAGATGGAGTAGTCTGATTGAGTGATTGCTTTAAGAAGCGGCAGTTATGCCAGCTGTGGTGGCACATGCCTGTAATCTCAACACTCTGGGAGGCTGAGGCAGGAAGACTCCAAGTTCAGGCTTAGCCTGTGCAAATTGATGAGATCTTGTCTCCAAATAAAAAAATTTAAAAAAGGATTGGTGATTGTAGTGCAGTGTGAAGGTCCTGGGTTGAATTTTCAATACTGAAAAAAATAAACTAGCAGTTGCTATAGACACTCAAAAAAAGTAAAATATCAGAGCTTTGGGAAAAGGAGAGCTACCTTATATAATCACTGATACTTCAGAAAAACCTTATTTGGAAAAGCTTCTTTAAACAATAAATTGTGAGTTCAATCCCTGGTACCAAACAAACAAACAAACAAACAAAGCAGTAAGTTGTTTCCTTGTCTGTGTCCCTGGTCCTCCAAGTCCATTATCATCTGTGTCTGCTGTCTCCTGAATCTACTGAGATTTGAGTTGCTGACATATAATAAAAGAACTTACTTAAAAAGGCATTTTTCCTGGACTTGGCATGGATGAGTTTCAGTATGAGTTAATACTCTCCTCCAGCCTGCTTTTAATCAAAACAAAAATTGCCTTAGCTTTTAGAAAGGCTTTTTCTAGAATGGCAAGATACTTCACTGCCTCTCTAGAAGGATCTAAACTTCTCAGTAAATTTCTAGAGTGGAGAAAATGGCTCATGTTTGTAGAGCACTCACTCCTCTCAATGGCTTCCCATATTACTACTTGCCACAGCTCTTCAAAAGCATTATCATCACCCCCATTCTACAGGCACAGAAATGGAGGCCCAGAGGAATACAAAAATTTGCTCTGGGTCTCAGATGGATCTCGGTGGATCTTAAATTCATATTCTCTCCCCCATATTCTCTCTAGTACTCATCAGAGTTTAGAGTGTGAAGAATGAAGAAGACATCGTCCGTGAATGTTCTCTCGCAGGGCCTGTCTAACTTCAGCTCTCTTTCTTAGATGAAGGAAACTTGACAAGAACCTTATCAAAATGCTAGACATTATAACACACCACTTTCCACCAAGGGGTATTACCCAGGACACAGCCCCCTGCCCTGGTCTCACAGCTCTTTCTTCCTCTTGCCCCTGTCCCTACTAACTCCCTCCTATCACACCGCTGTCAAGATCGAGTGTGGTTGCCTCTGTCTAGATTCTGGGTGGATTCTCTCAAGAATCGATATCTTGGTTCATCTCAAGAAAATAAAAACAGTTTGCATATAAAATGACCTAACTCTGAGGTATTTAAAAATATGAAAAAGCGGACCGCAGGAAGAGAAAGAGATGGGTCTCTTGGAAGCCCGCCCCATGGGCCTGAGCACTTCCTGCCAGAAGACAACTAAGTCTGCCTTCCAGGGGCCTGTGTGATCAGCGTGGACCCCAGGAAGAGAAACATGAGGCCCCCCCACCGAAGCAACCTGCTCGTTGGGAGGTCTGGCTAAATTAATAACAACTAAGGTACATAAAACAACTAAATATTAGTATTGTTTTGTCCATTTTGCAGGCCTGGGGCTGGCAGCCTGAGCATCTCTTTGGAAGATGACAGTACACAATGTAGCAAAAATGGGGGACTCTCTTCTGTCTTGTCTTCCAGGTCCAATATGGTTCTCACTGTTTTGCTTTATTCTGGTTAATTTTTTTGGCCTTATTTTATACTTTGTTTTTATTGGTTTTATTGTGTTTTTTTGTTGTTGTTGTTGTTTGATTTTACTATACCTGTTGGAATGGTCAACTATTCTGAAAATAACAAGATATACTATAATAGCTATTATTTTCATAGTATCTTTCTTTGAAGTTCTGTACCAGTTCTACTGCTTTGTTTTGATTGACTTCGTTCTGTTATGTTTGATTAGATTTTACTATCTTTAAAATAAATAAATAAAAAATAAAAATATGAAAAAGCACCTAAAACTGAATATTTGTGTTTGTTTGTTCATCTTAGTGCCCCAAATCATGCCTGGGCTGTGGTAGGCACTGGATTTATGGATGATTTTTTCTTTTCTTTTCTTTTTTTTTTTTTTGTACTGAGACTCAAACTCACAACCTTGTGCGGCCAGGCAGGCGCTGTGCCGCTGAGCTATATCCCTGGCCCTATGGGTGATTCATTGCTGGGCTGACCATTGGCCACATTTTGCAGCCCACGTGCTATTTTTTCCTCATTTCCCTTGCGAGCCACAGTGTATAACAATACAAACGCACAATCCCACATACTTTCTGAAGACTACCTGCTGCACAGAGGGCTGTTCTTTATAAAAATTGTAATTTGATAAAATAAAACAGACTCCTGCTGAGGTTGCCATGGGCTTACAAAGAGTCAGAAGCAATGCCTGGCCCCTGGTCTGCCTGGCCACATGGGAGCTGTGCTACCTGGCTGCACGGTGGAGCCTCGAAGGCTCTGCATCACTGTTTCTGGTCCTGTTGCGGCAGACATGCCCCGGGAGGCCTCCAGGGTGTCCTCGCGGAGCACGGGCTTCCTCAGCTTCATGGAGGTGAAGGGAGTGAGGAAGTGGTAGCTCAAGGCCAGGTCCTGCGCCTTCTGCCTCAGTCTCTCCTTCTCCTGCTCGTTGTCACTCCTCCGCCAGGAGCTGAGCAGCTCCTTCACAGTGAGGTAGCTCCAGAGACGCTCGATGTGGTTGGGGTCCTCCTTACCGTCACCGCTGGAACTGGGGCTTCCTGGGGCACCATTCCCCACCTTGTGAGGCTCCACAGGCACATCCGTCTTGAGGATGACAAATTTCTTACTGTTGCTGGCAGTGACCTCCACGTGCAGCTGATCTGTCTTCCTGTCCACCAGCTTCCCGGCAATGACAATCTCAGAACCATTGAAGTAGTTGGGGAACACGGTTTTGGTGGCATGCTCCACTACGCCAGGGGGGTAATCGATGCGGATGTCAGAAAGTAGGGGGGTCCTGATCTCATCATAGAACCTGTAGGGGAGGGACACAGAGAGAATTAGGGCTCCGCCAGCAGCAGGAGGGACCATCCTAAAGCAAATTACACTCTCATAGGGAGCAATCTGACTAGAAGAGATCAAGTCTGTCATAGTTCAAAGCACAATCTTTGTAAGAGAGGACACCCAGCAGGAGCTCACATTCCTCTGGTGAGAGAGTAAGCACTCACATCTCACCGAGCTCCTGAGCCTCTCTGTCCACTGCTCTGATGATGAGCAAAAACATCCTTAGCACTGATTAAAATCTTCCTCTCTGAAATTTCCACCCAGTGCTTCTTCTGGACAACAGAGAATGAGTGTAGTGATCTTCAGCATGACAGTCATTTAAATGCTCAAAAGACATTGCTATGAGTCCCTTAAAGTCTTCCTTTTATGTTGCCTAATCAACACCTAGTTTCATGAATTATTCTTCATGTGATACAATTCCAAGATCCCCTCACAACTCTGCATCTAGTTCCCTTGTACATATCTAAGCTTCTCAAAGGGCTCCTGAAAACATTTTTCCTAAAACCCAAATAGATGTTACAGATACACTTTGAGTGGCTTGTTATACTTGAGAACTCTGACCTTGACTTTAGCATTATGCTTTTGTTTAAGGTAGTATTTGTTTATGATAGCTTTTCTTGTAGTTCTGTCATGTGGCTGCTTCTTTGTAAGTAAGAGTACAACCAAAGTCCCCTTTCCAAAGATCTACACAGCATTGGATGTGCAGTTCAATTTCCATCTCAACCACTTCCTTGCTCTGTGTCCTAGGGAATATGATAGTTTCTTCGTCTATGAAATCAGGATGTTAACAGTCAGTATAGAACTATTTTGGCAGATCACCAGCTATGTCTCCAACTTCATTCTCCCTTTCTTTTACAATTGAGTTCTAATGAGGCACACGTCCATTCGCCTGCAAAAGATGTTTCCTAGCCTCCACTGTGCTAATTAAGGCCACATAGCCACGATGTAACCAATGGAATAAAAATGATATCTGCAAATTCGACTATATTTGCTTAAAATAAAATAACCGGCAATGGCTTCCTTTTCTTTCCCTCTTTCTGAGGCTACAATATAGAAATGATAGTAACTTAATTGCAACCTTCTAGTTAAGAACAATACCTAAGTATGTGAGGCAGAACAATAAACTAGAAAGAACCTGGGTGAGTCCCTGACGGTTATATGGAGTACAATTTAGCAGGTCCTCCATTACAAGAGGAAGAAATAAAGGGCTCTCTTAGGCCAGCCTGTGCATCTGGCCATCTCTGCACAGCAGCATAGTGTCTGCCTTAATATATTTAGTACCTCCTAGACCTGTGGTGTGCTTATTGTTTGTTTTTCTTCTAAGACAAAAATGTTAATGTATGAGTTGTTTTTTTCTAAACTAAAACCTCAGTATTCAGATTTAATTGCAGTGTTGATACTTTGCAATTGTAACGGTTTATGTCTTGGTGTCCTCTCGAGCCTCATGCAATTATGCAGGTGGCTGAGTAGTGTTTGTGATTGACTTGTTGTCTAGCACTGGGATTGGCGGTTTGAGTGCCGCACCCACCCAGGGCATGGCAGCCAGAATACTATATAAGAGAGGGAAGGAGGCGTGCTTTCCCCTCCTTTTTGCCCTTTTGCTTTTGTCACTTGCAGTCACCATGAACGGCTGCCCCTTAGCCATACCACCCTGCCTTGGACCCAGCTGAGTATGGACTGAAACATCCAAAAACTATAAGCTAAATAAACCTTTCCTTCTCTAATTTTGGGAATCAGGTATTTTGTCTCAGCAACAAGAGAAAAGTAACCAAGACAGCAATAAATAAGTGGGTTTAGAGCTACAGTTTCTAAAAGGTTTGCCATCAGTGTCTTAGGATTTTGTGAGGGTCACATGAGATGACATGTGCAGAAATGCAGGCATATTTTAGGTCCTCAGTAAATGTTAGGATGGAGAATGTATTTAGTACTATCAACAGGGCAGTTGATCCATTTCCACATAATTACTTTTACTGTGAACCCCTTTCCAAATCTCAATTCTGTTACACAGTACATTCACTGCCCCCTGAGTCTAGCTTTGAAAACTTTTTACAATATAGGAAATAAATCTCTGTTTTCATTTAAATGTTCCATAAAAATGCTGGAAGAAAACTAGTGGCCAGTTCTGTACTAACCACCTGTCTTTACTGCATACTGTAGAACTTCAGTGAGATTTATCATTACTAAATTTCTTTGGTTAGAACCATTGAACATCCATAAATGCACCTTAACCTCACTTCTTTACAGTATATGCCATCTATGTCAAGAATTAAGAAGTGTTACGTATATGTACCTACTTCCTGTGATGAGCATAATTATTACGTACTGCAAACATGTACAATAAAACTTTTAAAAATTATAAAGAAATCTAGATGATGTCACAGCATGCTGAACTAGAACTGGACACTCCTTTGGATTAGTTGCAAAATCACATACTGCGTTTGGTATCATGGTAACCAAGGGAAGTTACCTTTGTGTTAGAAAGGCTAAATTCTAGTTCAGTGTCTACTTCAAAATAATAATCTGATTACTCATCAGTTTAAACTATTTTACTTCCAAATTAAAAGATGATTATTTAACTGTACTCAAAATATCAAGAAGGCCATTAAAATCATAAGAGCTCATTAAATGCCTAACATGAAACAGCCATTGTGTCACTAATTTGCAAAAGTTTTCTCTTTACATTCTGTCAGTCAATCATAATTCTCATTTTACAGATGAGGAAACTGAGGTCGGCTTAAAACCCGACCTAAAGCCACAAAGCAGGACTAGAATTTGAACCCTGATCTGCCTCGTTTCTGAACTCGGGATGAGACCAGTGACTTAGGAGCATTTTGATAGATGTGAGGCTCAGCAAGAACCCACCCGCCGTCTGAATTTCCACTGAATTCAACCCCCAGCACCCTCAGACAACATCTCCTCTTCCTGAGGAGAGAAAACAAACCCAATGAGCTGTGCGCCCGCGTCCTCCTCCTCAAGGACGCGCCGTGTGAGGCCACAGTTGTCCAGTGACAGTTTCTCCAGCAGCTTGAAGTCCACATCATTGCCAATACCAATAGTGAAGATGCAGATCTGACCCTGGGCAGCCTCCTTGGTATTGCTGAGAATCTTAGGCACGTGGGTCTCCCCTACTGTGGGTTTCCCATCCGTCAGGAAGATGACAAGGGACACGCTCCGATCTTCAATGTCATTGTGGGACACATAGTTGTTGAGGAGCCTGATGGCTGCCTGGAGGGCCCCGTTGATGTCTGTGCCTGTAGGACATAACGCAAGACAGCTCACATCTTCGCACCCACCTTCTGACCCTGAGCGCACATTCACAGCTGCAGGGAACCCTCACCTTGGCTAGGAACATGTCAAGTGTTTGCTCGATGAATATAAATGACATGGAATAATCTCACTATAAAAGCCTTCTGCAGGTAACTGATGATACCTTAGTGTGGAAGTTCTCACTACCCTGACATTAATGATTTCTCCACCCTTTCCTGAGACTAGCTTTAAAAGAATAGGAAGGTCCTGAGTGCATGAACTTGAAGGGAGAAGGAGTCACAGAAAGAAAGGTGCACAGAGTAGGAAAGTAGGGTGGGACAACTAGACACAATCTCAGGTGACTTCAAATGTTACTGGGTGGTGCTGATTGACAACTAGTTAGCTCCCTTTGTCATCTCTCCTTTCCTTGCTTGCCATTCCTTTGCTTACCTCTGATTATTAGAACTCCCAGTGGGAGGAGCTATTAAAATGCACACTCCTGGACCCTGAATTTTTTCTCTTAGAAAGATGCATGTCATCAGGAGCTCTGACTAAAGTTGTGTCACAATGTCTGCAAAAGGTGGTAAACAAGTGCTTGCTTAGTATATGGAGAGATGGGTAGCTGCTTGAGGTTGAAACTCCAGTTAAAATGAGGTTTCTGGATTAGCTAAGAATTTCACTCAGCTGAGCTACTACTGTTCCACCCTCACCAAGCAAAACCAAGGGTTCTTAAGAGCATGAACATCTAGATCCTTAAATCACTTTTTTAATGGCTTGAGATAAAATTCACATGTCAAAAAACCCCATCCATTTTAATTTCACTTATTTTTTAATGGCTTGAGTTAAATTTACTTACCAAAAATATACACAGTAAGCACTGAATTCATTATCTCTAGTAAATGTAGTTTATAACCCTCGTCACTCCCTATCATCCTGCCTAAAGTGATTTTTAGCTACCTGCAAAATGTACAATGTTTGAAAGAGGCATATCATTTCCCCATTACTTTAAATCCTCCAGAATTTCTGGCTTAAAAAAAATAGATAAGTCTATGCTTGTGACAAAAATATTTTCAATTCCTGCTAACATACATTCAGATTCCAAACAGAAGGGAAAGCTACAATTGAAACATCTTTAACTTTTCTTTGGAATCACTCATTTGCCTTTCATAATGCTGGTCTCATTTCTTGCTGCCCCTGGATGAGTGAGCACATACCAACTGGCAGGTATTGTATTCTTTTTAATTTGCACTTAGCAGCAATGCCAAATCTCTCACTCCTCTTTAAAGCCAAGGAGAGCCAGGGCCAAAGGATGGATTTAGCTCCGCTGATTGCACTCAGGTGCCAAAGGCACTGCTGGGCTTGGAATTGAGCCTATGTTAAGGCGGGGCATCTCCAGTCCACTCAGCAACAGTGGGGCATTCTCCGCAAGAAGAGGCCTCAGAGCTGCCTCACCACGCCATCAATAGCGTCTGGAATCCCAGCAAGGGGACTACTCAGGTGGGTAATAAAATGGCCACATCATAAAGAGGACTTCCTATACACCAGGACTGTTCTATACACTTTAAATATTTTAACCCATTTGATCCCAGTAACAACTCCATTATTATCCTCATTTTACAGATGTGGTGACTGAGGCACAAGGAAGTTAAATGGCTAATGGTGGATTCAAATCCAGGCAGTCTGGCTTCAGAATACACACTTCTGATCCTGAAGTTACACCTCTTAGAGAAGCAAAGTAATCTGCTCTTCGCCTGCAGAGTGGAGGCAATGCAATGTCAAGAAAAAGAGGAAACCAATAGGGTTTCTAGGGTTTGGATTTCGAAAGAATGTGATATGTAGCAGTTATTTCCTGAAGCTGTTTATCACCTCTCTCCAACATAGATTCATAATTAAATAAATTCAATTTAACAAATGTATTGAGCATGCACAGTATGTCAATAACTATGCTAGGAACCAGGGGCTGCAAAGATGAAGAGGAATTTCTTCCCTCAAGGACTTTACAGTGTTATCAAATTCCTGTCAGAGACAGTAACTATAATATTACACCTAATCTTTCCTTTTTCCCATCAAATGATAAAACAGTTCTTAGATTATACTGTTTTTGGAGATTGGAAGGAAATACCACGGTAAGCCTAAGTATCAGGAAGGCAAGAACAAGTTCCAAATGAAGTTCATTTGGGAAATCAGGGCTTTGTCTTGGGTGGGAAATAATATATAAAAAATGGAAAAATCTCAAATTAACACTGATCCAAATGCTTCAAATGTTTCCAGATAATCAAAGTGATATTAACCAAGATGACAGCTTCAGAAGACAGTGTCTCTGTCAAGGGGTTTTAAGAAAGGGGACAGAGGGCCAGGTTCTGTCCCACTAAATATCCCAACACTGCACACCTCTTATCTGACCCCTGTACTAGCAATGTAAGTGAAAGACCCAGGTCCTGAGTTGAAGAAATTTACACGGTGCACAGCTGGGTAAGACACTATCCTGATTCTCTAGTTTTCTCAAACTTCTTTATGACCTTTCCTCTCCTCTCTAACATTCTGCACACTCCCCTGGGCACCATGATCAAGACCAGTTCAGTGACTCAGAGTCCATCATCCTCCCAAACCCCTGTCACATCCACAGTCCTTCCCTAGCCACGCGGTCACTCAGTGCAGGCTAGACAAACAAGGACGACCACCTGCTCTGCAGGGCTGCCTGATAATGCCCACAAAACACTGAACCCTCCATCTCACTTTAACTCTCTGCCCAAGAACAAGTTACAAAAAAGCAGCTTTGTTCTGTAGGATCCCTAAGATAAGCCAGGAAAGCATCCAAACACCTATCAGGTATTTCCCCCCATAACTTGACTAATTTAGTCTGATGCCTTGGGGTGAGAATTTGGACATTTAGTGTTTAGAGAAACACAAGCTCTCACCTGTTACCTCTTTTTCAGTTCTCTGATCCTCAGCTCTTGGCAGAAAATTAACTTGTTATCATGTCAAAGCTGATGTGCACGGAAGGATCATTCTTACCTCCACTGGGTGACATGAGGTGAATATAGAATTTGCCATCTATGACATTGCTAGGAGTGACTGGAACCAAGTGATCCTTCCACACCTTAATTCGGTTGGAAAACCCAATGATACTGAAGTGATCCTGGGGTCGGAGGTCAAGGAGAATGGTGGTAAGAGCATCCCTCGTCTGCACAAATACAAAACAGACACCAGTCATATCTGATCACATTAGTCCGCTTATCCCCTGCCCACCAGGAACAGTTCCAAAGTTCAGAGTTAGTGACCTAAATGAAAAAATGGCATAAGTATGTTCCAATTGTATATAAGACACAAACAAGTGTTTAATATATAATAGGTCACATGCCACTACCAGTCATATCACCACATCTTTACAGTTGGTACACCCTGACCTGGAATACTCCTCCCTACCTGCCTACCCCATCTTTCACATAACAAGCCACTAGTAATTCTTTAAGACCCAGGATAGTGTGCCAGATTCTCTATTTGAAACTTTTTCTAACTTCTCCAAAGAGAAATGATCATTCACTCCTCTGGGCTGACCTTGTTTTGAACACAGCCCTACTATAAGGTGCTTATTGCAGCAATGATGACTTGTTTTATGTCTTTTTCCCTTATTAGATTATAAGCCCTTTATAGGTGGGTCTCATTCATCTTCATATCACTGAATGACATACAGAAGGTGCTAGACAAAGGGGTAGTGAGTGAATGAATAAACATTTACTTATTTACATAAAAGACATGAATAACAAGTACCAAAGGAATTGTTTTTATTTTTATTAGTACATGTTGGCAGTACATAATGTTTATATTCCTTGTGTGGAATTGTATATGTCCATGACACAACTTATCTCCTGAGTCATTTGTAGGAAAATGGATGCACCTTGAGACCATACTGTTAAGTAAAATAAATCAGACACGAAAGCTGAAATGTTGCATGATTTTTCTTATATAACAAATACTAATTATAAATAAACAACAAAATAAAAATAGATACTAGGAAGTAGGGAGACAGATCTTTTTCAAATGGGGAGGATATCAAGGGATGAAAAAAGAATTTTAAATATTATGAGATGACTATGGACTTGAGTGAAAGTTTTATAAAGAGAGAAATTTGAGCATGAGGTGTAAAAGAATTTGACAACTTGGAAGATGAGGAAGAGCACATCAAAAGTAAGATGGCTTAAGCAAAGCTAAAAGGGGATGCAGGTGGATTTGAGGGATACTGACTGAATAAAAGGTATGCAATTTAGGTAGGACTTGTGGAAAGCAGAAAGAAGTCATATGAAGCTGAAAACAGAAAAACTGTAAGAGACTGGACAAGAGTTTCTATGATAATCCACCACATATCATGAGAAAACACTGTCCTTCCTAAACAGCATTGTTGCTGGACATTTAGAGAGCTTCAGTGTGTGAAGTTAGAGACTCTGGACACCAGTTCCATCAGTTAGCCTCTGTGGGACCCTCGGCAATAAACTGCATCACATACTGTATTTCCTGTCTCCCTGTGCTGCTACCCTTTGGAAAAATTAGGGCAGTAATACTATACCTTATCATCTTGCCATGAAGGTTAAATCAGGTACTAGATAAAAAGTACTCAGAATGAGGCCAGACACGCAATAAAAGTTTTACTGAATTTGCTATTATTTGCCAGCTGGTGGGAAGCAGAAGAATTTAGAGAAGATCAGAGTTTGAAGTGGTGATTTCCAGAATGACTGGTGTTGAGGAACCGTATGCTTACTGGGAGGATGTCACGTAGTTGTCCCCCAGATTGTGTGACCCCATCTTTGCTTCACTCCTCAGTTCAGATGTATCACACCTTCTGCCTCTCCAGCCATGTGCAATGACCACTGCTCTTATTTTAGCATTTTCTTTTTGAATTTTCCCTATTTTTCACTCTTCGGCCTTATTTTTCAGTCCTATATCCAACTACTCTCTCTAATATCTTATTGTCCAACTCTTGAATTTTATAGGAACCTCAAAATACACTTTATAAAAGTATTGCCAATGTGTTTAGTTTTAAAACCACACATGACATTTGTTCCTAACCTCAGAGATTCTAGCCTGAGCAAGGGTTCACCTAACTTTCTCCTTGCTATCCTTGCTGAATTAATGCTCCTCAACTTTACCAAAAGCAGTGATGTCATCAGGAGCATGAAATGATGGTAGTGACGATGACAACTACAACAATGACACAGCGGATCTTTCCTGGTAACTCCTACTCACCAAATAAAATGCTGAGTGTAAACGCTTTTCCAGTGTTGAGGTGACTGACTCACATCCCACCTGACTAAAGTGATTAATAGTATTCCCATCTTACAGATGAGGCCCCTGAGACAAGGAGTTAAATATCACGGCCTATGGGAGCCTGGATTATAACACAGGAAGTCTAACCCCAGGACCAACACTTGGACTCATAGCAGTGGGATTTGCAGCCCCAAGGCTGCTGGAACTTAAACTACTCTGAGTTCCAGCATCACAGAGTACAGCTCATTGTGGGGTCTCTTCCAGTTCTGTTTTTGGGCTCTGTTTATTTCTTTGTTTCTTTCATTTCATTTCTGGCAGCAATTAATGGATTCATCTCTTCTAACATCCCTGCAGAAAGCATTGCATGAATTCTGCATCCGTCCAGACTAGAGCAGTGGATACATATCATTAAATCCATCTTCCTGTCCTACAGAGGTTCACCTCCACGTCCCACTCCTTCCAGGAGAAAGAGGGGCTTGGAAATGCTCATTTTCACTCATGGGGCTAGGAGACCTACTGTCTCATCTCCCTCTACTCCTTCTGGAACAGGATCTTTCCACAAAGGGGGCCTTCCTGACAGCCTCGAAGGACTTTTCTGTCTTCTCTCAATCCAGACTCCCAACACCAAGATACGTGTTGAGGTGCAAGTAATAATGAAAAGAATCAACACCCAAAACAGGCCAGTGTCTTTCAGGAAGACATTAAGGGTCTGTGAAATGTTCGACCGACATGGCCATTCCTCCTCCTCAAAGCTCTTCGGGCTTCGGCTTCCTGGCATGCACGGGGCTCCTCCCTCTCCCCAGCCATCCATGGACTCTGCTGGTACCTTGATCTTCAAACCTGTCTCTCCTAGGAATGGCACCTTGGGCCACCCGAGGGTCTAAGCCAGAAACCTGGGAATCACTTGAATCTTCTTCCTGCCCAGTTCAACCCTGACCCTCATACTCTTCAGTGCCCCGTCCTGGAATTACACTCCTCTTCTTAAGTATTCTGGGACCATAATCTGAGTGTTTTTCTTCATTGTTGTCCTTCATTTTAAAAAGTATTACTTTTAAAAAGATGAGAAGAGAAACAAGAAACTCATAATCCCATCCACCTCCCACAACCACAACAAGAGTTCTGGTGCACCACAAACCTCTTCAGAAACTTTCCTCTGTGTGTGTGCATGTGTGTGCAAACATGTTTGCTTTTAAAGAAAGTGAGATAACATTTGTATCATTCTTGTCAAGTTTTTCTTTATTGTACCAAGTACAGTTTTCATGTCAATGCATGAATGAACGCCGTGTGATTTTAACAGTGGCATCATATTCTATGACATGCATTCATGATATTTTAACCCTTCTGGATAGTTCAGCAGCATTGCTATGAAGCTCATTATTCACACAACTTTGTGCCCATGACTATTTCCTTATGATAAATTCCCGTACAGGGAATTGGTGTGACAAAGGACCTTGGGAAGGATTTAGCAGGTCCCTGTCTCATTGCTATAGTTATATATTCCATCCTCCTCCATGAAAAACATTTGATGCTTCTTTGTTGCCCACAGCACAAAATGTAAACTCTCTTGTTGGCATACAAGATTCTTTATAAAATGAATCACCCCAATCTATCTTCCTAGCTTGCTTCCTTATATTCTCATCCCAACTATAAACTCTAAGGTCTAATCCCCCAACACCCAATCTCCTTAAGCACACCATGCTTTTTCACAATTTCCTGCTCCTGCACACACTCCTCTCCTCTCCCTTTTCTCTATCCATTGAACTACAGTTGGCCCTTCATGTCTTGGGAGAGGCCATTGCTAACCCAGTTGTGAAGACAGGTAACGGCTCCATCCCGTGCTCCAGCTCTGCCTACTACGCACACCCACCGTGATGCCTCTGTAGCCTGGGCGCCTCTAGCTCTTTCCCAGCTCTGCTCCTCGGCCCCTGTCATTCCCTTTCCCTGGAATGCTCCTCCATGGCCACTCAACCCCTTCTGCTCTAAAGCCTGGGCCCCATTCTTTCCTTCACACCATGGAGGACACCATTCCGTTTTGTGCATGGATATGTCTGTTCATCTCAATTCTGCTCTTGTGAGTGCAGGAATTTTTTGTGCCTTTTCAATCTATGTCTAATACCCAGCAGTTCCCAGCACACAGTGCTGCCTGGCTAACTCGGTGTTGGATGAAGGGTCTAGCTGTCACACTGACCAGGGGACTCCTCAGACAACAGCCCCATCTCTCTCTAGTCCCAATGTGATGTTTTGCACATCATAGGCATTTAGTAAAATTCTAGTATTAGTTGTATTAGTATTCTGATTGTCTGCTGTAGCTGGTAAATATATGAAAGAGAGAGGTGGAAAAGTAGGAGAAAAAGAAATGGGGGGAGAGAAAGACACAAAGAGAGGGTGAGACAAAGAACAGAGTTAGGTGATTCAGAGAGAAGAGGGAAGAGAGAGAGACAGGACGCTCAGGGAGATAGACAGACAGACAGAAAGACAGACGATTCTGTTAGCAAAGGATGCTGCTTGCCACAGCTCGTCCTCTGGCACGTGAGGCAGACAGTGCTGAGAGTGGCCTGGTAGCCAGGATGCTGTAGCAAGGACCGACAACCCCTGTCCCTGCACTCAGCAGATGCAAGTGGAGCCCAGCACTGACGCGGGTGGCCTCGGCCCGGGTGCTGGCCACACTGTGCTCTTCTCCTTTTCTTCTACTTAGCACCACCACACCCACTGTGAGCACCGTGTCATCATGTCCTGCTCAAAGGTCCAGGCCTCTGCAAAGGGCTGTCTGGGAGCCCAGTTCTGAGGCTCCCCTGGGCCTGGAGCTGGCCAGGGAGCAGGGGATGGTCCCTGGGGAGAAGGCCCTGGTCAGAGACTGTGACTTGTTTAGCTGCTGGCATCCCTAGGGACCCTTAAATGGTGTGCTAAAGGCCTGGGGAGGGATCAGCCTGGCTCTGGTGTTTTTTCCCATCATGAAGGCTATTCTGTCAGTCTCTCCACCCTTCTCCTCTCAGCTCAGCAACTGCAGGTTTCTTATGACCTTGTAAGGCTGCAGCTGTGACTTATCCTCGCGTGCACTGAAGGAGGCGGGCCAGAAGCCACAGTTGCTCCTTCTCCACTTGTGACAGAGCTGCCTGGATGGACTCCCACCCAATCCCAGGGGAATGCGCTGCTGCCTGTGGCCTCCGCCCTACATTAACCCTTAGCGGGGTCATCCCCTCCTCGTCCATGGGCTGGCCAGGCACAGAGGCTTGGGAGGGAAGAGAGAGGTAAGTGGTAACATTGCAGAGTTAATGGAAGTGGGCTTATATGGACCTTTCTGCACACAGTGTTTATATGCTAAAGATTGGCAGAAACTTAGGAGGCCGTGTCCAAGAATGCAATCCAGCAAACAGGGTTAGTATATTCCAAAAAGATCAGAGGAAGCCCAGAGAGGCAAAGAATGTGTTTGGAGGCCTGGTCTGCCCTGAGGGCAAAGGCACATCTTCTGGGGTTTGGACTATAGTTCCTTGAGGGTTCCCCTCAAACCTGACATGACATGGCTGTAAATAAGAAGAGCAATAGGCTCGGCGGATGGACACAGCAGCGGCCATATACCCTCAGTGCCCTTCCCAAAGAACTGAAAGAAGATAATGGACACCTCAGGAATCCACATCTCCTAGACTCCTTCCTGTATCCTCAGAGCTCCTTCTCATACCCTGACACATGGGAGGAATCCCAAAACATGCTGCTTGGATTAATAATACTCCCAAATTAATTTATTAATAGTGACCACAGGAGACTGTGGAAAATGTCTTCCTGAGAGACCATCTAACGTAAGCAGATAAAATTGATGCATATGTGCATTGCACAGAGTTTCCACTGAGGTGAGTGCAACTGAGGATATGAGTGTGACTAGATAGGGCCCTAAATGTTTGGCATCAGAAGTTTACATTCATTGATGGTGGCCACAAGGATAGTTCCCAAGAAGATACAGCCTTGTGCATCATCATGTTCCTGGACAGGACAAGGGCTTACGTGGAGTGAAAATGAGGGATGCACAAGGCCTTCTCAGGAGCAAACAGGATTTATTAAGAGATTGCCTAGCCAGGAATCCAGTGGGCTTCCCTTGTAGGGTACAGGCCGGCTCCCAAGAGCTCAAATACACAGTGAGCAGGCAGCTGTGGATCCGCTGCTGACGTGGCAGCATGACCTGCCAGCTCTTGTCCATACAACACATCTGAAAAGATCCCTAAAATCCCAAATTGTGTTTGAACAAAAGGGAGAGATAAAGGTATACAAATACAACTAATAAATGAAAACGAGATTTATGTATTTCTTACCATTTGGCTAGTGAAGCTGCACCTTGGTCTGGATGCAGATATAGGCAAGATTCCTTCTAATCCTAGTTATTTAAAATCAAACAGGATAGGGATTGTTCTCTGCTTAAAACTATTTCATGGTGATGAATTCCTTATCTTACATGTATTTTTCTTGGATTAAAAGAAGAATAAAAGTTATTCTCTTTAAAAACAAGTGCCAGCCGGGCGTGGTGGCGCACGCCTTTAATCTCGCACTCGGGAGGCTGAGGTAGGCGGAGCGTTGTGAGTTCGAGGCCGGCTTGGGCTACAGCGCGAGCGTTAAGGACGGCCTGAGCTACATAGTGTGACCCTGCCTCAAAAAATCAGGGCTGGGAGTTTGGCTCAGTTCCTTAAGCGCCTGCCCTGGCCGGCGTGAGGTTGTGAGTTCAATCCCCGGTGCCGCAAAAAAAAAAAAAAAAAAAAAAAAAAAACAAGTGCCAAGGGATATAGCTCAGCAGCATAAGTGCCTGCCTGGCAAGCACAAGGTCCTGAGTTCAATTCCCAGTACCCAATCAATCAATAAATAAAATTTTAAAATAAATTAAAAAACAAATGTCTTAGTAGCTCATTCCAGTTCTGCCTTAGGTTTACTATTTAATAAGTCTTGTAATCTCCTCCCCTTAAATTCTTCAAGGCACAAAGTGGGACATAAATAAATAAAAGCTAACTCTGTTTCAGATTCCCCACCATTCAATATGGCTAACAATGGTCCTTCTTGTTCCTGTGGATCTTTGGAAAGAATAACTTCGCGGTCCTCTCTAATGTCCCCGTAGAATGCAGAGCTGAACTTCCGGAAATGCAGCCCCCTTTTCATCTTCCATTCCCAGGGAAGGCAGTGTCCAGGAAGTGGTCTGTGCTGTGTATGACGGGCCCTGCATTAAACTGCACTCAGGACAAGAGATAGATCCTTCCCTTCACCTCCCTTGTCTTTCCTTTCCTTGCCTTCCTTTGCCTTCCCTTCCTTTCCCTTCCCCTGCATCTTCCCTATAAACTGTGTCCACATAGCAGCAGGATTTTGGCACAGTCCTTGAAGACCTCAGCATTTCACTGTGGTAACTACCATATCACGAATGATGAGTAAATACTTTCCAAGTAGAGAAATATTATCCAATAAGACTGTCACAGAGAGAGGTCAGTGGAGTCTAAGAAAACCCCAACCACTCTCCACACTACCTCACCACTTCCATCATGGAGTCACTGATACAGCCTTGCTCAAATACTGTATCTCTGTGTCCATGTCCAGCCACACTTGACAGGCACTACACAGAAGACTTTTGTACACAGACCCTAGGTCTTCGGGCATGATTCAGCACAAATGAATCCAAGTTCAAGGGAATCAGTTATTAGCTGTTCTATGCTTTTGGGACAATCATGGGGCTATTTTCCTACCTGTAAGTGCCATTACCCACCTCATTCTGAAGTGTTTACCAAGGAGTTGACATTTTCCCTCTCGTTGGTTTGCATAGTCCTTTTGAAGGAGTTCAAGAGAAAGATCTTTTAATATGTATGCCTTAAAATAACCCAATGAAGAAATCAAAGACTTTCTAAAAGTCTGATTAGAACCATGGAAGAGGATGGTAACCAGAAAATAGATACACTGAAAACAGCCCTAAGTTTCTGGGAAATAAGATTGAAAAATGAAATATGCCCAGGAAAAACTGTGATGACAGACAGTCTTTAATTTTCCAAAGGAGAACAGTGCTGATGGACTCCAGGGTAGAGAGGGAAAAGCATGTTTGTATGGCCCTCCTATGGGCCCTTCCTCTTCCTCCGAGCAGCACCCAAGTCCTGCTCCTTGGTGAGGGGGAGTATGGCTCAGTGATCATGCCACATGAAGGGACAGACAAAACTTTAAAAAATAGTCTGAGACTTCATCAAAGTTTGCAAAAGATTCCCATTGTACCCTAAACCACTTGACTAAGCCTATAGCAACCAGAATGGAAGTTTTCGCCATTCCACCACCAGCTCTGGGAGCCCTCCCTGCACCCTGCAGGCACCATCCACAGCACCGCCCCAAGTCACGCTGGAGATGAAAACAGACAAAGTAGCCACGACTTGACTCGATAGCAACTGACAGAGGTCCATGGGTATCAGCTGTGTTTCATTTGGGATATTTTTAAGACCATGGTATTTCTATATCACAAGAACTTAATCTGCAAAAAAACAGCATCAACTCATACTCTGCAAGACTTCCAAAGACTCCAAGGAAAGGATCCAGAGACTGACTCACCAAGTAATCAAAAATTCTTTTGAATCTCCACTTTAGGATCAAGGCAATAAATTGAGAGAGAAAGACTATCTTTCTATCATATTTTTATATCTAAAGCATTGTTACACTTAAACATATCCAGCAACAGATTGGCTTCAGAAAGGAAACCAAAACATTAAAAAATAATGCTATTCCAGTTTCGACAGTATACATAACATGTCGAGGAATGTAGTGATAGTGCAAGATGCAGTCTCTTCTTGGCACTCTCCTGTAAACAGCTCCTGAAATGAATTGCCTTCTAAAATTTATATTAAAAATTAAACTTTAAGAATTAGAAGGTAACCCAAAATGGTGTCTGTATCAAATTTGAAGAATCTTGTTAAAAGAAACTAAAACAAAAGAAAAAAAAAAGAAACTAAAACTATTTTTCTACTAGCCAAAATGTCCTGTGTGGAGAAACCACAGAAACTAACAACTTCTCTTTATCTAAATAGAAATTTGGGGTAGAAGTTGTCATAGTTTTTGATATTTTGAAACAGTTTAATAAACCCTAAATAGTAGCTTAGAATTTGAACTAGAAGTAAATGTAGAAAACAGTTTTCTTTTGTCTCAACATTTTATTTTTTTAAATTTTTATATTTATTTATTTACTTATTTATTTATTGCCTTTTTGAGACAAGGTCTTGCTATGCCATTCGAGCAGGACTTGAGCTCACTTTGTAGCCCAGGCTGATCTTGAACTCACAGTCATCCTCCTGCCTCAGCCTCCCGAGTGCCGGGATTACAGGTGTGAGCCACCACGCCCGGCTGTCTCAACATTTTAATATTTACACTATTATAAACATATAGTTCTTAAATTAAGCAAAACTACAGGATGTCCATATTTAAAAATACATGACTAAGCTATCACAATTTCATGTATTATGTGAATTCTAACCTCCAATGTTCTTTCAAAATAGTATTCAAGTGCTTGGTAATATTGCAACTCTAATTTGGATCACATATTTATTTGTCAATATATCCAATCTATAAAAAATAGAAAATGGTTATGTCTTCATAGTAAGATAAAAAGCATCTTTATAGTAAAGGCTACGCTCTAAAATGTGACTATCACTTCAAGTCTGTTTCTAAACTACAATAATTCCTAAAGATTAAGTTTTGCTAAGTCCAGTCTTAACTTTTTAAAAACAAGGCCTAACAGGTTTAGATATGAGAATATTTTTTGAAAAGTAAACCTAACTAAATCTCATTAATCTTTGTGTTTGTATGACATTATTCTACTTATAACTCAAGAAGCACATTAAACTGTATCTCATTTTAACCCCTGCCTCATATTAAGATTAATTACCTAGTGTTTATACATTGTTTTAACAAATGTGTCAAACATTTATTTAATATTTCATTGTACATTTTTCTAAAAAGTTCCTTTCCAATAATATTTCTTTGATTCTTTATGACATATTAGGTACATCCATTTTTCATATTTGATGTGTTAATAACTCAAGGCTCAGATTCTTTTGCATTCTCTTCCTGGGTGATTAGTACCAATGAAGATCTACATTAGACGTGAATCCCATACTTCTCACTCTAGCCCACAATATAACCTTACCCTTGGTTGCCTTTGCAAGACTATTGCCTACATGGGTTCCAGATGGTTTTTCCCAGGAATGACTTCCTGCTCTAATGGGAAATAAATAAGAAGATGCTGATTAAGAAAAGTTCACCTTTATGTCAGATTTTCTCCATAACTGGTGTCCCTCATTCATTGTTTTGACATGTTTACTGATTTCAATGATTGAGTTCTCAGTCTCTAACTTCTGGTCTAAATCCAAACATTTATACTGCATGTTTGGATTCTGGAACCCTGTCTCTTTCATTCTATGTATTTTTGTTCTCTGGCTCTCTGACTTCCTTTGACTCATTCAACTTCCCCTAAGTCTGAGTTCTCATGATTCCTGTTGCCATGGTTTATCTCTTCCCTGTGGCTCTCCATTTAAATTCCCAGGATGTATCTTGACAAATAATAAGAACATAAAACACAGAGATACGAAGAAGCTGTAAAAAAAAAAATCCTCTAAATGTAAAACCATAGAATAATTATTGTGGAGGGCCATCAGGACGACCCCCCTTGAAAGATGACCATTTGTCTCTATTTTGGCTAGACTTGGCCCTAATTCCACGTATTGATACGTACAGAGTTGGCTAGGATATTTCTTTACCTCCTCAATTTGCTTTAAGCAATGCAAATGGGTCTGGCAAGGTGCTGACGCAGCAGGTGAGTGATGACCCACTTGTAGCTCCCAGTGAATATGTGTGAGCTAGGCTGAGTGACGCAGTGTGTGGCTGAGACTGAGGTTCCAGAAAGGACCCATTTCTCACGGCATGAGGGCTAGACGTCGAAGCTGAAGCACCAACCCCCAAACACAAGATACTTCCTCCAACTGTGTTATGCATATCACGCTTTCCGCATACCTCTTTCTGCATACTGCAGAGGTGCTATTATGCCTCTTACCTAGCCCAGCTCATACAATGAAGTACGTTCTCCCACTCTCACGGTCATTCTTCCCCGAGCCACTTCCCTCTTCACAAATTAATAAAACTCCTGTTCGACCCTGGGTCGAGGCTTTTGTTACTGTCTAGCCATTGTTCTGACCGGACTTAGGATCCCCTTGGTTTCCCAGAACTACAGATATGTGTTTGTTTCTTTATCCTTGCTGTGGGTTGCACTGGAAGTGGTAGATTGGAATTACTTATTGAAATTCCAGTAACTTTTCCCTGGGATTACAAATGTGGGCTCCTCTGGACCATGATGAGGCCAGAGAGGAATCTCTATAAATTATGTAAGAAGTAAACACAGTTTACCAATAAATGTGATTGTATAAACAAGAAAATATTTAAAGGAAGTAGAGTCACCTGCCTAATGCAGGGAGAGTAATAATATATATCCCTGTGCTTCTTTCCATCTTTTTGTACTCCTAAAATCACTATGAAACTGAAAATTGAGCTTTATGTTGTAAAAGGGAAAAGATTGTAAAACTAAATGTAGCTAATTGTTAGGAATTACTTGTTTTTTGTTGTCTTCCTTATCTACAGTAGGAGATAGAATCTGAAACACTAGAGGATCTGGAGTAGAGGAGGCAGGGGCTTCCTGCGATAGATGAAGGAGGGCTAAGGGAAACCTTATACTTCTTCCTATGCTGTCTGGATCAACCACCAGGGAAGGAAAACCAAACTGAGCATTAAGGCAATGTTCTGTCCAATGATTCAAGCTGTCCATCAACAAAGTTTCAGATAAGCTACTAAGTGATGAAATCTGAGCTCGAAGACAGGACGCAAAGTGGTAAATATTTCCAACATCCCTGACTTAATTTGTCCTCTAAAACCCCATCCTTCCATCGCCCCCAAACCTGGTTCTGCTTTCTGCTAGTTTTTTTTTTTTAACCTAGGACTTTCCCAAAACTATCCAAACTGTCTTCTGCACATCTCTGAGTCCTCAGAGTCTCTACAATTTCCTGCTGGCTCCAGCCTAGCACAAGCACAGCACACCAGACACACACCCAGTCTGTCCTCCTGGATGTCTGCCTGGCTCACATGGCCTTGTAGTACTTTGGAGAGGTGTCTGATTACCTCTGGTTCATCAGATCAGTCTTCTGAGATTTATGAATTTAACATAGCCTGGGAGTAAGAACTAAATGTTTGTGTTCCATTGGACTAAATATGTTCCTCTCCCCCAATTCATATGCTGAAATCTTAACTCCAAGGTTATGGTATAATAAGGTGGAACGTGACTAGATCATGAGAGCAAAGCCCTCGTCGTTGGGATTTGTGACTTTATAAGAAAGGTGCTATGAACCAGGAAGAGTGTCCTCAACAGACACTGAACCTGCTGACACCTTAACTTGGACATCCAACCTCCAGAACTGTGGGAAATAAATTTACATTGTTGCAATCCACCTAATCTACAGTGTTTTTTAGAAACTGGGGTAGACAATGACACTGTCTCTGACACCACAAAACATTCATTTTTCTAACCACTCAAGGAATTAGCAACTGATGTTATTTGTCAGACTGTTGAAGCTTGCATTAGGATCACATCCAAGCAAAAGTGGGATTTCAGAGAATCAAAGGGACAGAGTGTCTAAATCAGTGATTGTTAGAACTCTCTTTCCTTTTGCCCCAACCCAGAGAGAGGACCAGCCCTGGGTGACTCTCGGAGGTCAAGTGCCAAATGCCAAGTGTTCATGGGGAGTGGAGGTGACAGATTTGTTTCTACAGAAGTATATCTGCCTGAGCCAGACTCAAGAATAGTTTGTTAACAATGGTCATAGCATAACACAACTTCAGGTACTGACTGAAGCCTTGCCTTTGCTATGTCTAAATCTCTAGCTTAAAGACACAATCCACTATCCATACACCCTCCAGCATTGGGTCCTAAATTTTTTCTCCCTCCCTGAAACACTGGGCACAGCAGACAGCATCATGCAGGCTCCATGCTCTGCAAGATGCAGAAACTGCTTCAGGTGGCCTTGGTAGACAGTCACATGAATGCTTTGATCATACCTGTCATGGGCAATGCCTTCCCTCAGACAGTGAACAGTGGTTTTTCTTGGTAGAAGAGACTTCTGTTATTGTGCTAAGTGTCCTCCCTGCGATCTCTCTTCATTGATTTTAGACTTACTTATCACAGGCACACTACCCCCTTCTTCCTCCCATCTGAATCTCAATGGGGGCTCAATCCTTGCCTTTTCATCTCTGTCTCTTTTCCCTTTCCACAAAGCCCAGTCTCGCTTCCTTCCTTAAAGGAATCTTATTCATTCTGCAGTCACTGCTTCTGTTTAGGGTTTTCCCAAGTTCACAACTCCAGGCTTGGATTCTCCCCCTAACTTTCCCACTGGACACTTTTATCACCCCACTTTCATTTCCAACTTCATCTGCTGAAAACCTCTTACATAATGTTCTTTGTGTCAAATTGACTCCTCCTTCAGAATTCCATATTCCAAAGTCTTTTTTTTTTTTGTCAGTACTGGGGATTGAGCTCACAACCTCACACCTGCCAGGCAGGCACTTAAGCCACTGAGCCAAACTCCTGGCCCTGTTTTTTTCAAGGCAGAGTCGCACTATGTAGCTCAGGCTGGCCTTGCTCACGTTGTAACCCAAACTGGCCTCGAACTCACAACGCTCCACCTACCTCAGCCTCCTGAGTGCTGGGATTAAAGGCGTGCGCCACCATGCCCGGCTCTCCATGATTCCAAAGTCTTAACACGCTTTCTTTTCATTCTCCTGCTCCCCTGGATTCAGTCTGTCCCGGACCGTTGGGTTGTGAGCACCTTCTTTGAGGGGCTTGATTTGGGGAATCTTGAGTAGTTTTGACTCATGTCATGACCCTCCAGGAACTTCTGCTAAGCACCTCTGGGTTGGCACTGAACTCCTTTAGAGGAAGGCTATCAGAGAGTTCCTTGATTACAAGGATGTATAAATCCAATCTGCAACCCAAATGTTTCTGGTTTTATTTGAGTCCTTTGATTATAAGGGAAGCTCCTCGGCACGCCCACGGGGAGCCCAATTCTATGCTATCAGCTCACACCAGTTTCTTCTGCCTATTTCACTGAAGGTATGGTCTTCAAAGGAATCAGCTGTGTGCAAGGTCTTACCTGAGGCTCAACTCCCCACCTCGGAGGACCCACAGTCTCATCTGCTGTTCCTGTGACAGCTCTGAAAGCTCACACCTAGGACTTGGATGTCCCTACGGGGACCCAACTTACTCAGGTCCTCACCACTTGCTGTCCACTGTCCTCTTTAGCCTTAGACTCTGCAGAGTGTACTTGCTTATCAGCTCAGCTCTGCACTAAAGACCTGCTTTAAGAGATCAAGAATGTCTGGAAAGTCTCCAAGTTATCTAGTCCAAAATATGACCCAATGCTTCAAACTATAACATATTTATTCCTGCTTCAGGCCTTTCTTCATGTTTTTCCCCAACCAAGAACCCACTCATTCTTTTCCTAAAGAGAAAATTTTATTCCATGTCTAAGGACTGGTTCCTTCTTATTCGACCCCCATTACTCAGGTTTTGCTACCTCAGTAGATTTTCCTCCACAGATTCTTCCCACTATCTACATAACAGGACAGAATTGAATGATGCGTGATTGTCCTATGTTTCTATTCCCCAGAAAAATTATTCATTAAAGTGATTTATTTGAATATTGATTTTCTCTTGTCTCCATGATATTGTGCATGCCATGCATCTCTCATCTGCCTGGATCCTCTGCCCCCTTTTAATCCCATCCAATCAACTAACTTCCAAGAGACCCTTGAGAGTTGCTCAACCCTGCCCCTCTGAGAAGCATTCATCACCTCCGCGGCCTTCACCCCACTCCACTGTGCAGTGACTGGGCCTCACAAATATCTCTATTACATAAAGCACTTCATGTACAAGTTTTGTCTGGTTTTCTCCTCTCTGGGCTTCTTGAGAGAAAGACTCTGTCTAATTTGTCTTTAAATTCCTCATGCCTCTCACCTCTCTAACAGCATACCTTTAGTATTTGTCTCATTCTCAGAGAATCTAGAGTCAAAGCCAAGATGAGAACCTGAGGGAGTCGGATAACCTGAACAAGAGAAGGGGGTGGCTATGCTGTCCAGCATGGGCAGCTCTGAGGAATTTTACTCAGGTGTGATTCAATCAGCCAGCCCAGGTTCTGTGGTCCCCAGAATGACAGAGCTTTCTGATATTCTGATCAGCACTTCCAGGTTTGTTATCTCATTTAATTCTCTTTGACTTACGGTGTTTATCTCACTGTTACTTGTAGCAAAGTTTCCTTTCAGTCTCTATCTCGCCCTTTACAGAAAAACACTGCCAATTCCAAATTGAGATCTGAATGCAAAATTAGGAAACTAGGAAGGGAGAAAATGGCTTCTCTCAGATACTGCCAACGGGTCTGCAACCTGAGCAGGTAAAAGTTCAGGGGCACTCACCATTCTACACTGTTAAGTTTTTCTTTATATGATAGCCACATACTACCTACACTCAGAGATAGGCATTCAACATTTTGCAAACATTGTTTCATTTGGAAAGTTCTTAACTGCCTCAACCAAAAAAAGAAAATTTTGTTGTCATTGTTTTGTTTTGTTTTTAAACAGGTGCCTTGAATTGATTTAAAATAATCTGTGTTATTGCTGTGGCACAGCAATTTCTTTTCATGAAACTTAAAAGTCCAACTTTCCATTGGTGGTCTAGGACAAAAGAATATTTTGACTTCTGTCTGCCACTTATTATCTCATATTCTGAGTCAAAGACAAAAAGTGCCATCTTCTCTACTCTGCCCCAAGTCCTGGATCTCTATTTTGTAATATATTTCTGAAACATGCATTTACTAGTGGCAATATTTTGGCAGGAGCAGCTCAGTGGAACAGATACTGTCCACTGAAGGGACCCTCATCACATGCCTGTTAGTCATTGTTTGAGATGATGAGCGAGCAAACTGTGGCCCAGGGTTAGAATCCCAACTGCTGCTCATGTTTAATAAATGAACTTTTACTGGCACACAGCCACGCCCACGTCTTTGCATTTTGTGTATGGCTACACCAGTGGAGCTCACTAGTTATAACAGAAACTATCTTGCTTGCAAAATTTAAAATATTTACTATCTTAAGAAAGTTTACAGAAAGTTTGGAAATCCCTACTTTAGAAAACCAGAAAGAGGGAAGTTAAACTCTTCTGTTGTTTCCTGGGACCAGGCTTTGAGAAGCTTGTAAATTCTAAGACTGTAAGAGGCAATGCATGTGCACCCAAGGCATTATACTGATCTTTATTTGTATGATACTCCTATAGCACTTGCCTTCTAATCTTAGGGTGGAGGCTCTTAGGCAAGATCTCCTGTGGTGGTGTGCCTGCATCTCTCTTCCTTTCTGAAAGTCTTCGTTTGTTCTGTGAGCTCTCTTCCCCTAATGGGACTATAAGTCCTTCAAGCCCTTTTAGATTCCCTGCCCTTGCCTACCATTCTTCCTGACTACTCAGGGAACTCAAGGCTGCTTCCTTTGATACCTATCACCTAATAGCTACTTTCTCCATCTTAACATCCTTCCAGAATCCTCTCTTTCACAGTGAAGCAGGTCCACTCCACATGTTCTCAAGGAGAAAGGCCACAGTGTCCCCCACACCAGAGGTCACTGAACTTCATAATCACATACCTACCTCACTCTGCCCACCTGTCATCTCTACCTGCCTAACTCAGATTATAAAAAGAAGTGAAGCCAGCAGCTCTGTACATGCCCCTGTGTGTCTAATGTCAAACACTAAAATGCTGTTCATTATATCTATGGGTTGGAGCAAAACAACTCCATTTTTTTTTTACAACTTCCAACCACTGGCAGAAGCCTTGGGGCAGATGACCTCTGTGTGCACTCACCTGAGATGCACAGCTTTCTATATCACATTACTTGGCAATAAGAACAGCAGAGCTTCAAAGTTTGAGTCGTGCTCTGAAATTAGGTTATCATCCATGTCTAATGCTATAGTGAGGAGCTTTTGGGTGGGGTTGGTGCAAACTTGAATCCTAAATTTGTACTCGTAACACTGTTGAATCACTTCCTACCTATCATCCTCTCATCTATAAAATGGAAATGGCAATGTCTACTTCACTGGATTGCTTCTCAGGGCTGGGGATGTGGCTCAGTGCTAGAACGCTTGTCTTACATGCACAAGGCCCTGGGTTCGATCCCCAGCACCACACACACAAAAAAAGATGAAACACAAAAAGGTACACAAAACCTCAGGGTACTTGGTAAATACTGATCATTCAAGGGTATTTAGTGTGCCTTAAAAAACACAAGGTAAATTTATTGTTCACGTGCTGGTAGTTTTCACCAAATATTATATTCTATGTATTAGGTGTTATGTTAAAATCTGTGTTATAAACAGTAATGATCAAAACCAGAATGCCTCCAAATCTATGGAGTTTACAAACTATTCACCTGTAAGGCTGTACAGAAAATGTCCAAACTACTCTTAGGGGACAAATTTTGAACAGCAAAGAAGAAATGATGCCCTAAAGCACAAAACAAGTCCATGAATGAAGTATACATAGTACACATATCACAATTCTCTTATCCACCAGTTCACGCTCAGTTTACTTTGGCAATGACAGATACATTACACTTGTTTTTTACCCTCTAATATTGCTGATCAAATGGAGAAAGAAGACAAACTTCCAAAAGCCATTTGGAAATCTAGGACTGACACAAAATGGCACAGAGTGCAGAACATGGTTGGAGACATTTACAGTATGAAAAACACTTGGGAAATGACCCATTAGCATTAGCCATTGTTTGGTTGTTACAGATCTTCTTGCCAAGTTTTTTAATATGAAGGTGAAAGCAGCACATCTAATTATATAGATTAGGGAAAAGAAAGAGAAGAAAGTGTGGGCTTTAGTCAAGGAAAGATGTATTTAGTAGGCAAGAAGATCATCCTTAGTGTTCCCAAGGACACACATATTTGCAAATGCCTATGCCTTCAACATGCAACTAACAAGAGGAAAGTCTACCTGATCACATTTTGCCCCACTTCTTTTCTCTTCTCAACTCCCACTCTCCCTTAGTTTTACAAGCTCAAGTAGGGAGGCAGAAATCCTGCCCCAAGCAGCCCCAAAGCCATCTTTCAATATATTCATCTACAGAAGCCTGTGGGAGAGAAACAACCAGGCTAAGTGCCAACAACCAGCAGGAGGCTGCCACTGCTCCCAAACCTGGGAATCCCTGGCTTCCAGAGTCACATTCCCATAGGATTAGAACCAGAAAATGTCAGTTGCATGCAGCTTCAGAGGCTCCAGAGACTAATAAATATGCACGTTAAGACTGAATGAGTTTTATAATTCTTTATAAATCAATCATTCAAGTCATTATTAAAAACCATAGCCCCAACTCCGTGATAAACACAATATGGTCATTAATTTCCATCAAAGATGAGGAACGCCTAAATGCCCAGATCACAGTGACTGATTCTCAGTAGAATCCAAGTGGACCTGTGACAAATGCCCCATGGCCCTGTGCTTGTGGTCACTGTCCCCTTCACTAATAGACCCAGCATCCCATACAGGTCTCCACAAAGAGCCAGCTGAGATTTCATGCAGTGACCTGGCCATAGAGAAGCTGTGAACTGCCCAAACAGCCAGCAGTTTTCAAGCCCGCCCAAGGCAGCAAGGGACTGTAGACATCGCTCGGACATGTGTTTGGCTGGTCTAGGGCGGTTCTCCTGGGAAGAAGCCATGCTGAGCCAAGGAGCCAGCAGAGTGCATGCCAGACTGTCAGTGGCTGGGAAAGAGTGGGATTTTCACCTCCAGGAATGAAGGAAGTGGAGAGAAGAGCAAATGGCCTGACATCCGTCACTGCATTGTTCCTGTGTAAAGCAAGGAAATCCCAGACTCCACGAGGCAGCCTGCTCGGCTGGATTTTGAAATGTGCACCAGCATCGATCTTCTGTCCATCTGCACCTCGTCCAGCTGCACAGGAGAGCTTAGCACATCACGGCTTAGACAACTCCACAGCACCAGTTTTTAGTTCATGGATTTCAGAGGCAGATCTGGGACTGAAGCCATCTGGGACCACATCATCTATTAGCCAAATTGTCTACCTTTGCAAACCTCAATTTTGCCATCAGTAAAATTGGGAAGGCAACCAAAATGGCCATAAAGATTAAATATACTCTTATTATATAACTCGAATAATACTATTTGCATCATGAATAGCATGCTGAAAATGCTCCTGCTATGTTGTTAAGAAGTGCTCATATTGTGAGATAGATTTAGGAGACCTTGATTCATCTCATTGCTTTTCCCTACAATTTGAAGCAAGATTTTTGTTTCTGGGGCTACATGGTAAGAAGATTCGTGATCATTGCCTAATCAGAAACAGAAGAAGATTCGCATGCTCTGGAAAGGACTAGGTTTGGGGTTGAACCTGAAGTGACTCGGATACCCAGAATCCTACGAGCTGAAACCTCTGTGCTAATGGCCTTCGAGTGAAGATACAGTGGCTTTGACCAAGCATTTTAGCATTTCTTAATAATTTATTGGGAAAAAATGTAAATATTATATTGAGTTCTATAATACCTCCTATTGAAAGTGTTCTTTTAAGTAATTTATATGATTTAGTTTGAAACTATAAAAGTAAAAATAGCTTTTTCATTCATATTTCTTTAATTAGTATTACAGTTCACCTTTTTTTCATGAGTTTATTGAATCTTCTTATTTCTCATTGTGGGTTGTTTCATATTTTTTGTTCATTTTCTAACACAGGATTAATTTATTGACCTGGAATAGCTCCTCATATGGTAATGATAAACCTGTCTTATTCTTTCATACAATTTTCTAGTCTTTTATTGATTTTTATTTTTTAAATTTAGAAAAGAATTTTCAATCTAATATTACTAAAATTATTGATTTTTCTCTTTGGAATTACTTTCATTTTTTGCTTGTAGGCTCAAAAAATTTTCCCTTAATTCAAAACTAGTTAAATACATGCCTACATTTCTTTACATATCTTTGAGTCTGGTTAACCCTTTTTAACCTTTAGTCCATGCAAAATGCCTACTGTGGTAACAGATTTCAAAGTTATAAATTGGTACAGTCTTTCTGGAAGACATTTTCTGTACTTTATCAAAACTCACAAATGAAGTTGGTATTCCATGCCCCAGTGGTCCCATTTGTAAGAATATAACTTAAGAAAACAACTGGGCATTTCATCAAGGATTTCTACAGTAAATAGTCATCTCAATGCTGTGTGCAAGGGCAAAAAATAAGAATAACTTAAAAGTCTATCATGGGTGGGGTGAGTAAATGTTCCACAGCTATATTCTCCTATTAGCACTTCAAATTTAAATTTATTTAAATTAAATTAAAGATTCAGAGAACAAGAAACAAGATGGCAGAATGGTAAACAGCAGGGTAAGTAGCCTTCCTGAAAGATACTGTCCAGATGCTGGAATATAGCAACATGAGGAAGACAGGAAGGAGGTAAGTGGGTCTCCTGGACCCAGGAAGAATCTAAAGTGAGAATTGAAGCCCACAGAAAGAGTAAAAAGAAACACTCAAACAAAGAAGGCTGTTGCTAGCAGCACCTCTGCCCAGAGCTGGACCCACTCAGTGAAAGGAGTTGCTGGAACCTGGGGATGCACGATCAAAGTGCTGCAGCTGCAGTGGCAGTGACCCTGGAGGCCTCTGCCCAGAGAGGCAGCATTGGAGGAGAGTGGCAGTGGACAGGGGGAGCAGGCCTGGAGGACTAAACTGGCTGATGGTGAGTGCAGCAAACCTGAATCTCCCGTGAGGGAGAGCGAGGGACTGGCAGCCATTTTGGGCCCAGAGCTGCTCCTAGTTGGGCACAGTCCCATAGGAAATGCTCCAACCAAGCCCCAGAGGGTCCTGGAGGGTGACGGGCTCAGTCTGAGAAACCACAGCTCCATGCGCGCCCTAGGGGTGGTAGTGGAAGATTTGCAGATAACCAGCTCAGGTTCCCAGGTGGTGGTCCCGCCCCCGCGCACTGTGTTGGACATTGGGGAGCTGAGGCAGGCTGGGGAAAGGCAGCAGACAGCACTGTAACAGTGCACCCAGTGGTAACCATCAGATATCCACAATCAGCACTGGCTAGAAGAACCAGTCTAACCTCAGAGAAATTACAGACAACACAATGAATACCAAAATCCCTGGTACACACTTGTCCAGTACAACCCAGGAATATGTCAAGACAAAGAAGCAAAAGGCAGTCTCTGGCCTCCAATCCAAGCAGAACAAATCCAGGAGAAGCAAATGCAGAAGAGGCCGGGAGTCCCACAACTAATGTCTCTGAGGTGATGACAACTGAAGTAAAGAAACAACTTCATGAGACTATAAAAGAAATTAGAACAGAGATACTAACTCAACTAAAAGAAGAAATGAAAAACATAATAAAAGAATTGCTAGGCATCTCTAAAGGAGACATAGATGAAAAAATGGAGCATAGGAAAATGAGAGAAACCTGGATTGAACAATACAAAAAAGATTTAAAATACATGAAACAGATTCAAAGAGATCATCAGGAAATCAAAAACTCCAATGAAAGCTGGCAAAACCACCTGAAGGAAACTAAAGATAGACTTTCAAACCTTGAAGACAGGTTTTCAGCTTGTGATCGTGAAAGGAAAGATCTCTTAAAAATAACAAGAAATCTGGAAGTAACAATACAATGACTGCAAGACAACCCAAAGAAACATAACTTGCGAATAAAAGGTGTGAGTGAAAAAGCAGGGGTCAATACAAATCAAATTAAAAGCCTATTTACAGAAATAATTTCAGAAACAGCTCAAGGAGCAAAAGTAACTGGGAAGGGAAAAGGGGGAAAGAGGGAAGGGAAAAGGAGAAGATATAAATCTGTATATATGTATATGTAAGATAACTAAAATGAACACACTGCTGAATGTATTCGTTATTGAGAAAGAACAACTAATACTGATATGATTAGATCGATTTTACATGTCTATATCTGTTAATGTAAACAACCATTTTAAAGATAATGATACGCAATATTGCAACCATTGTCAAGTTTCTATTATCTTGTTTTGTAAACCTGTAATGTTACTGTTGTGCATTTACTCTAGTCATTTGTTTGTCTGTTTTGTTTTTTGTCTTTGCTATATATGTCTTTTTTTTTCTGCTTAAATAATAAAAAAAAAAGAAATAATTTCATAAAACTTTCCAAGCATGGGAACAGGAAGTGACTTTCAGATAAATGAAGCATATAGAACTCCAGTTAAACATAACCAAAATATACCTACACCCAGGCATATAACAATCAAGATCCCAGAAACTCAACACAAAAACAGAATATTAAAAGCTATTAGAGAAAAAAAGTAGATTACCTACAAAGGAAAACCCATCAGAATCACGACAGACTTCTCAACACAAACCATCAGGTCAAGAGGAGCTTGGAGTGAAGTATTTCAAGACCTGAAAGAAAACAACTTCAAACCCAGATTGATGTACCCTGCAAAACTATCTTTCAAAATCAATGGAGAAACAAGATACTTCCACAACAAAGAACAAGTAAAGGAATTTATGACAACCAAGCCAGCCCTACAAAGAATCCTGAAGGACATTTTAGAGAGAGATAGAAAAGTCCACAGCTCCAGAAGCAGCAGCAGAGGAATATCACCAAGCAGGGCAGACAATTGAATAATACATCATTGGGATTTGAGTCCAGTATTGTTTTCAATGAGCTGTTTAGTTGATCTTATTCTATCTTGACCTGCCTAATTTTATTATATATGATGACATAGACAGCTATTTCAAAGATAACAAAATATATTAGGGTAGCTTTTATTGATATTTGATCACCTTGTTTTGAAACCCTGTATTGCTTTCATTGTTCTGTTTTGAGTGATTTTAACCTATTTTGGTTTGTTTGATTGTATTATAACAGATGATATAGGCAACTGCTTAGAAGATAATATGCGGCATTATAGAAATCAACATTGTATTACCATGTATTGCTCCCACTGTTTTATTTTTTATTGATGTCATTCTGAACTATTTTGTTTGATTATATTAGGCCTGATGGTATGGGCAGTTATTTTAAAGACAACAAGCGATATTCTAAGGGGAAAGGAGGAAAGAAGGAAGGGAAAAGGAAAAAGACATAAATTTATGCATAGGTATACACAAGATAGTTAAAATAACTATACTACTAAATACATTAGCTATTGAAAAAGAACAGTTAATACTCATATGATTAGATCAATTTTACATGTTTATAGCTGTTAATCTGAACAACCCCCTTGAAGGTAACGATATACAATATTACAACTACTGTCAAATTCCAATCATCTCATTTTGTAAACCTATAATGTTATCATATTGGATTTGTTGTTGTTGTTTGTTTGTCTCTTGCTTTTTGTTTCTCTTTTCTGTGTCCATTTTCTCTTAAATAAAAAAAAGAGATTCAGTTCATTGGTTGCAGCAGCTACATTTCAAGTGTGCAGTAGACTAGTGGTTACCATGTTGAATAGCACAGGTACAAAATACTGTCATTCTTACAGAAGCTTCTGTTTGGGAGTGCTGCTCTGTGGCAACTAAAATCAAGATTTAAAAGAATACTTAAGAAGACATATTCATGATATGATGGTAAATAAAAACATCAGAACGAAAAATATTTGGTGGTAACAGAAATTAAAGTTATTTAGTGATTGGTAGCTTTAATCACCAATATCTTTTTATTATGTTTCTTCAAAGAAGCATAAATCTGTCTTCATGAATTATTTAAAAGACAGAAGAGGGGAAAGAAAAGAAATAAAGAAGGAAAGCAAAGGAAGGAAAGGAGGATGGAATGAAGGAAGAAAGAAGGAAGACAAGCAAGAAGGATGGAAGGAAAAGAAACAGAGAGAGAGGAAGGGAAGAAAACATGAAGATATAAGGGAGATACATACAGGAATCTGACATATGACAAATACTCAGTAACCATTCATTATTTCAAAATTCAAGTGAGATTATCGTGGTAGGTTATATGTAAAACCTAATGAATACAGTATTCTGTGACCAAGCGACCACAGATCATGATTATCCTCTGTCAACATCTATTATCTAGACACCAAAGTCATAAAAACAATTTGTTCAACAGATGGCACTTAAGAACTTACAGTACAGAGCTGGGTGTGGTGGCGCATGCCTTTAATTCCAGCACTCGGGAGGCTGAGGCAGGAGGAGCATTGTGAGTTTGAGGCCGGCTTGGGCTACAACGTGAGCACAAGGCCGGCCTGAGGTACAGAGTACAAACCTGCCTCAAAACACTAGGGCTGGGAGTTTGGCTCAGTGGCTTAAGTGCCTGCCTGGTAGGCGTGAAGTTGTGAGTTCAATCCCCAGTGCCACAAAAACAAACAAACCAAAAAAGAACTTATAGTACAGAAAACTAATAATTTTACAAGTATTTGGTAAATATAGAAGTATTTGGTAAATATAAAACAGCTATGAGGCCTCTCAAATATTAATAAGTAGTCAACTTCTATCAAGGTACACTTCACTTTGAGAAAAATATGAGAAACCTATAGGTAATTTGGACTCAGTCTTCCACTGAGAATGGTTTAAAAAGCTAAATCAATGTGCAATTTTTAAAAAATCTTGACAGGATCAGAGAGTTAACAAAACAGTGAGAAAAAGATCTAGGATAAGATGCAAATTTACAGAAATAAGCTCAGCATTTGAGATCACTTTCTTTTAAAAAATGATTGTCAAAACCAAAAAGGTTCCAGAGCCTGAGCATAAGTTTTGCAACTTTGAGTGCCAAAAGTTTAAGTCCAGAGTTCACTATGGATGGATGCTCTGATAAACCCTGTGTATCTTGTGCAAAACAGAAATATGCCAGCATTTGAAGAGACTGCAAATCAGCTCTGAGACATCTGGGCTACAGAGAGAACACTGAAACCCTGGAAAATGGACTATAATGATCCCAGATTTTAATTCCCCATGTCTCCAGCAGAAATGAGCAGAAACTTCAGATACTACACCATCATTCCAGGCCTCAAGCTGTTTCTACAAATTTTCAAGCACATTGTCCATCATGCAAGCAAAAGTATCTGTTCACAGAAAAAGCAAGAGACAATAAATACAGCTCCCAAAAATTCCAAAAAGTTTTAATTTGTCAGACAGACTTTAAAATAGCTAGAATGGAGTGAAGGAGGAAACAGAGATGAAAAAAAAGAATTCAAGAAAAAATGGAAATAGAGCTTCTGCAAATGGAAAAGGTCCAAGAGTTGGAAGGACCAGGAAGGGATGGGAAGGGTAGAAGATGAAAAAAGAATTTTTTGTTACGTACATGTGCATGATATGTACTTGCACATGTTATGTACATGTACCAACTCCCCACAAAAATGTAATCATTGTGTACTGCAAACATATACTAATAAAATATAAATAAAACAGCCAAGTTATTGTACTCAAGAAAATAAAAAGCATTAACAAAAAGTTTATATTATTTATAAAATAAAATGACAACAGATATGAAAAAGAATCAAACAATTTCTAGAAACATCAAGTAAGAACAATAAAATGTAAGTCTAAGAACAGACACATATCTAGAGATAATAGTTGTGAGTAGGATGATAAGTTTGGAATAAAGCATTGAAAAACCAAGAGTTAGAATATTTAGAAGGAAACATGGAAAATAGAGGAATAAAAAGAGCCTCTAACATTGGGATCATGCAAGAAAAAGTGAGCAAAAGAAATTTTAGAGAATATGACTGAGTGCACTTAGGAATTCACAAATTCATAAAAGTCTACTACAATTTCAGACAGAATAAAAAAGAATAAATTTATGCCTAGAACCATCATCTTAAAGCTGCCAGAAAAAAAAAAAAAAAAAACCAAAACAAAACAAAACAGAAAACTAAAGACAAAGGGGAAAAAATTTTAAATAGTCAAAATAAAAATACCCCTCAGAGGAACAGTCATTAAAATTTTTACTGACTTTTCAACAGTAACAATGAAAGCTAGTGACACTGGAAGCCAACCTAGAATTCTATATCCAGTAAAAATATCTTTAAAAAATAAAATAAATTGTTTTTTCCAGGTAAATGAAGCTAGGAGAATTCTTTACAATGCACCTACAGTTTAAAAGATTTTTAATAATACTACTGGTGCTCTTCCTCCAAAAGGGTAAGCCTAAATAGAAAGCCAGACATGTAGGATGTAAAGAAAAGCAATAAAAATGGAGAAGTTGAAAAATTGAACCTAGACAAAAAAGTGATGTTGAAGAGCTATAAAGAGGTGCTTTAGAAGTTACCTTCAGCCTATATTAATTAAAAATTATATTTAGATATATTCTGAAAGAAAAAGTAATCTTCACATCACACTGGAGTATGCATTTTTTTTACTTGGGGATAAAGGTGAATGAAACACCATAAAAGACTGACAGAATTTATTGCACAATTTTAGAAGTATAAATGATCAAACAAATCAGTTATGAAGTAAAAGACTGAGGTAAAGAGCAGTAATTATTAGCCAGAATAAGATTTAACCACATGTAGGGTGGGATCTTCAGATAGAAATAGGTGGCAGAGAGAATTCTCATGAGCTTCGAGTTAGCACCTTATTCAATGCATGCATTACTCATTGAAAAAATAGAAAATGAATTTAGAAATAAAAGTTGATGGACCTCTTAAATGGATGCACCTTGAAAATATACTTCTCAGTGAACTAAATAAGTCACACATATGTAGCAATTGTATTGTTGCACTTTGTGGCAAACTGAAAGAAAGTCTATGTATGTATATAAAAAATTAGTTAAGATAGTTAAAGAAAAAGAATTTTGAGTGACAAGTAATTTTCACAGGGTCATTTTCAGATTTCATTTTTAATGTGAAATGTTCTTTTGAAAATAATATAGCAGTCATAACAAAAAAAAGACAGTCATATAGCTGGTTTCTCTCAATTCACTGAAGGGAAAGTTTTGTGCTAATACTTTTCTGGACAATGTTTCATGTCTATATCTTATACTCTAAACAACTACTGTGAATATAACAATATGCAATGTGTTAATTATTGTTACTCTCCTATTGGCTTGTTGTGAAGTTCTGTTTTACTTTAATCTCTTACTTTTCTTCTGCTTAAAATAAAAAAAAAATTTTTTTAAAGTTGATGGACCTCAGTTGTTAATGAATTTATATATACTAATCATCTGGCAATAATAGCCCTCAATTTTTTCCTGCACTGGGGATCGAACTCACAGCCTCACACCTGGCAGACAGGTGCGTAAGCTGCTGAGCCAAGCTCCCAGTCCTGGTTTTTTGAGGCAGGGTCGCACTATGTAGCTCAGGTCGGCCTTGCGCTCATGTTGTAGCCCAAATCAGCCTTGAACTCACAATGCTCTGCCTACCTCAGCCTCCAGAGTACTGGGATTAAAGGCGTGCGCCACCACGCCCGACTAATAGCCCTCAATTTACATCATGTTTTAGGATTTAGAACTAAAATACTCCCACCTATCTCATGGGTTTGGAAGGTGATTGCATTATGGGAGCATTAAGGCTACCATGATCTTAGGAGGCGGAGCCTGGTTGGAGGTATGTCATTGGGGGTGTGGTCCGGAAGAATATATTCTTGTCCCTGGCACCTCCCTTCTCTCTCTACTTCCTACTGCCATGGCATGAGCACCTTTTCTTCTACCATGCCTTTCTTCCACCCTTTTTATGTCATAGAGCCAGACAATCATGGACTGAAACCATGAGCCAAAATCAACTTCTCCATTCAGTTGCAGGTGTTGGATATTGTGTTCAGTGACGTGAAAGCTAGGACATTATGTGAATTGGAAATACATTACAAATTCTAAATCCCAATATTTATGATGCCAGACTAAGATAAGAAGTTACTTAAAGATAATGATTTGTAAAAAATGCGAATAGTTGTATTTTCAGGATAATTTAATTTTTCAACCCAGATTAAATGCTCTTTAATGTCCCTTCCAGCCCTGTACTTTTGAGATTCATTGTAAATTCTGTGAGAATCCTTTAGTCTGAGAATATGCCAAGGGGGCTTCCAGTGATTCTACTCCACCGTTTTCAAAGGAATCACCACTGAACGGAACTATTCCACCAACAATGGTACTGAGTGGTCACCTCACTGTATTCCTCCTGTCTCACTTTATCCACTCTGCCAGTGCCCTGAATGCCAAGGTATTTCTGTACCCTGTTCCTTTGCTCTCTTAAAACCACCATACTAAAACAATAGTTTATATTAATGGGTCAATGTAGAAATGTTCTCTGTTGGTAGGAATAACCAGGTAAGTGGGAATTTGGCATCAAGTACTTCACCCACAAGGCTGATCACTGTCCCAGGCAAGAATGAGAGAAGAAATTATGGGCAGTGGGCACTCACTCACCTGCTGGAGCTTGGTTCCTACCATAGAGGCACTGGTGTCAAACACAAAGACCACATTCTTGGGTAAAGGAGGAAGGTCTTTAGGAGCAAAGTAGTGTACAAAATAGCCATTTAGAACCTGGTAGAGGAAAAATCAAGTAAAAATGGTGTGAAGTTACCTAGAAAGTTTTAGAATTCAATGACAGCATGAAACAGTCTAGGGTCACATTATCTATGGTCCTGATCCCCTAACCAGGTGCTAATTAATCTTTATAGGGAGAGGATCACCATTTTAACTTGTATTCATTGTGGGCCAGAGGTATAGCTCAGTTGTAGACAGTTTGCCTAATGTGCAAGGCCCTGGGTTGGATTTCTCAGCACTTAAAAAATATTACTGAACATAACAATCAATTCTACTTGAATTTTCCATCCCTTCTGACCTTTCTACCCGACAGACCTGTTTCTGGTAATGTTTAGTTTTTCCCAAGCATCTTACCCATTGAGACACTGAGGTTGTCTGTATTTTATATGAACATTAATACATTTTAAAATTCTTACCCCGTCACTAGAGCAATAAAACCTAAAAGGAAATAAGTTATGGAACAGTTTCTTTTAATTAAAAGAGAAGATGAACTAAAATTCTAACGTCATCTAAAACACCACAGGGAAAAATTATATTATAGATTTCATTTGCTATGCAGATTAATGAAGCAGGAAATAGGTATTCTCAACTTCCAGCAAGAGTATCACTAATCTCTTTGAAGACATATTTTGGGTTAAAACATTTACTAAGAATGAGAAAGATCTTTTGCTTTCAGTAAATGTTGGAATCAAGCGTTCTGAGTCTAAAGAAAAATATCAAACCTTAAAATAGCAACACAGAACCTATTACCTGGATGTCCCCGACTCTCTGCTCCCTATTAACGTCATATCGAATGATGAAATCTCCCAAAATTCCATTCTGGGCAATCTTAGCTTGTTGTACCACACTAGGTTTAAAACCCACTTTGGCAAAAGTTTCATTTTGGTTGATAACAGTAGAAGGAGGAGGCCCAGAGTCATCTGCAAAGAAGATATAAACATAGTTAATAACTGAACCTATATTTTTCTTTAAAACAAAAATTTTTTCCATAGACACAAAGGGTTAAACTTCATCTTGTAGGTTTATAGTTCACATGATCTTCTGAGACTTTGTACTGTTAACATATCACAGTGAAAAAGGTATGTTATCATCTAATTAACCCTATGGTTCCTTCTTAATCTCTTCCTCATGAAAATCTTTAAAACACACAGAAGTAGAAAGAATAGCAAAATGAACCCTCATCTTGAATGTATCCATCATGCATCTTCAACAGTTTTACATTTTGCTGATCATTTGTATCTATTCTGAAGTCACTAGTTTTTTTTCTACAGTATTTTAAAACAAATCTCAGACACCATATCTCATCCATAAATTCTTCAGTATGTATCTCTACTTATAAGTACTTTTTTCTATCTTAACCACAAAACCATTATCATAAGTAACAAGATTAATGTGTGGTGATGCCTTACTATAGCCTAATAATCAGAGTTAACCTAAATTTCTGTAGTTCTCTAAAAAATGTCACAGTATGGATGATGAGTTTGAATCAGAATCCAAACAAAGTCTTCCCATCACACTGGGCTTATGTTTCTCAAGTCTCTTTTCATCCATAAGTGTCCCTTCCTTCTACCCTTTTCTAGTGCGATTCATTGGTAATTTCTATGGGATTTCTCACACACTGCATAATATCGTGTCCTTTAACTTGGTCCTCTCTCCTGATGATTTCCAAGCTTGGTTGGCATTTTAATACTAGGAGAAGCTATTAAAAGTATCAATACTCAGGCCCAGAGATTCTCATTTAAGTGATCTGAGACACAGCCAGAGAATTAGGACTTTGAGAAATTCTCCATATGGTTATAATAAACAGTTAAAATTGAGAATTACAACTCAATTCCCTGTACTTGCTGGTGGTCTGGAAGTCAGAGCTAGAAGCCTGGTTAGGTTAAGGCCAATGCTATTGAACTACTTCATTAGTGATAAATCCTCATAGAATACATCATAAATGTTGAATACTTTCTTTTCTGTCACTAGAAAGTATGTAACATCTCATTGTCTACTTTTAATGATGAAAATATGATAGCACGCAAGTGTTGTTGGCCTGATCCCCTCCCACCATAAAGTTGATTTTTCACTTAATAATTTAACCCATTTTTATGAATGCTAGGTCCTCTGTTTCATTAAAATTGCAAGATAATGACTTCAAATTTCGTCACTCCTTTCTTTTGGAATTATACCATAAAGAAAACCTTTCCATCCTCAATCATTTGGTTGGTCTAACATACTGTTTGTCCATAAAGCTTATGGCTCTTTAAAGAAAGAAAAATTCCCAAGACTACCCCTAAATGAATTTTAAGATATAAATTAGAATTACAGAAATATTATCAGGTAAAAGGATTTTTATGTGATTTACAATAAAGTTAGTGTAATGTTAGATCGGGCAAAAAGGACCTGACTTTTAAATCTTTAACTTCATTTCCTGTTAGAAGACAGAGGTTTAGCAGACTACCCACCTTTACAAAACCAAAAAACAGCACGCTTTCTACCTAGCAATAAAAATCCTAACTTTTTGGGCTGCATGCATCATAAAAAAATGAAAATAAAAGTAAATGTTCTTAATCCTAAGTATAAATGGAGGCTTTTATCCAGATACTGAATCAAAGCCATGCTTAAAACTATTGCAGAGCATCTGATTCTCTCCCTAAGTCTTCCCAAACTGATATTATGGACTGGGCTGACCAGTAATCTCTAATTAGTAGAAATAAAAGGAAATGAGGCATTAGTGAACCCAGTAATCTATATTTAAAAATAAACTTCCCTCTGCCAAAGGTTTACTTGGCACTAAAATCAAAGAAAGTTTAAATATTTCCTTCAACAGAACAGTTATTTTTCAGAGATAATTTAGGTGTAACCTTAATAGAAACCATGGGACTAAATGAATTCTTCTTCTATTTGTACTTAACAAAGGCAGGAATTTGGGGAGTGATCAGAGAGCTTGCAAAACTGGAGATTTTATTTTTGTAGAAACACAACCATATAAAAGATAACGTCTCCAAACGCTCACCTGCGAGAGTTGGGAAAGTTGAGATGGAATGTTGACCTTGTCACCATCTAGTTCACCAGAGCACTGAAGAAGCCTTAGAACCATCAGACAAGAGGAGGAAAATGGGGCTGACAATGGAAAGGTTCTTGAAAACAGGAAACTCATTCTCTGGGGTCATCTCACACTAGTGGTTTTCAGGAAAGCACCAGGAATGAGCAGAACAACCATACATTAGCTGAGAACTCAGGATCGTGAGTCACAAGGACCTGAGTTTATTTTTTTTTATTTTTTATTTTTTTTTAACAACAGATCTGATATGATAACATTGTAGGTTTACACACTGAGGTGGTTGAAGTTTGGCAGTAGTTACAATATTGCATATCATTACCTTCCTAGGGGTTGGGGATATTGACAGATATAGACATGTAAGATTCATCAATTCAGGTATATTAACTTTTCTTTTTCAATAGCTATTGTATTTAGCAATACGGGTTTTTTTT
>RJWM01011313.1:0-60519 GCA_004363535.1 Dasyprocta punctata | reverse complement strand
GTACTCAGCACCACACTGATTCAGTTCAGCTGGTGTTTAAATTGTCCACCAGTTACCAATCCACTACACCTACTTCCCCAGCCAGCTCTGCATCCCCTAATCTCCTATCTCAATTTCTGAGAAAAGAAATTTTACATTAGCAAAATTAAGACCTTTTGCTTTGTATTCTAACTTCATTGATTCATGTTATTTCATAACAACACTCCAGGAAAGTCTAGTTAGGGCCATTTTCATCATTTAATTCTTCTTATCACCCACTCCTGCTGCCTCGTAGACGCATTCATTATCTCAATATAATTTCACTGTTTATTGAGGCATTATTATTCTGCTGCTTCTCCTGTAACCTTTTTATTTTTGAAATCACTCCTTTGTTTCAAAGATGACACAATGGAAAGAATGCCAATTCCGCTACTCTCATATGAACCAGTCTCTGCAGCCCCAGCATCTGAAATTTAAAACCAAGCATGTACAATATTATTGGTAGAAAACAGCACACAGGAGCAGTCATTGTTACACTCATTTTGCTGCTAACATTTAACATGTCCACGTCACTCTTACTTTCAAAGTGATTTTTATCTACTTGATAGAAGTTATTAATGTATGACATTTTCTTATTATAATTAAATATAGTATCATTTACTCTTTAGTATCATTTGTTAAAGGATTGAGACTCAGGGAAAGTTAATGAACTGCCTAGGTTGAACCACAAATTTAGAATCTAGCTACTGATTCCTCAGAGTTCCTAGTTAATTCCTTCTTGAGTTTATGATAAAACTGTAGGATTTACCTTTCCCAATCAGCATTGAATCTATTGGGTTTACAGGGTTTCTCTCTTTCTTCAGTGCGACAGTTAATCTTGCTTATCAACTTGACTGGATTGAGAGATGCGTAGAAAATTGGGACAGCCCACTCCTGGCTGTTTGTGAGGGTGCTTCTAGAGATGATTAGCGTGCGGGTCAGTAGGCTGGGGGCTTGCATGGAACAAAAAGTGGTTAAAGAGGCAAGCTCCCACACTGGACTTTTTTTGAATAACAACATTTTTTGCTGCTGCCCATAGATATCAAACTCTAAATTCTTCAGGATTTCGAGGCAGACTTGCCCTGGCAACTCCTCAGAGAGCTTGCACACCTTTGGCCTTGGCCTGAGGCCGCATCATCGGTCCCTTCTGTTTTGAGAGTTCCAGCTTGTAGAACGGAGCAGCTACTGGATTCCTTGGTCTCTCTCTTGCAGATAGCCATCATGAATTATGAAGATGTTGACCTTGTTTCAGTCTAATAAATCTCCTCTTCTGTGTACGTTCTCTCGGTTGGTTTCTCTGGAGAACCTAACCAATACACTTAGTCTGCTGAGTTCTACCCCTCCTAAAGAACTTTACTTTGAGCTATCCTGTCATGTTCCCCTTCCTGTAAAGTTCCCCTATGTACCTTTATTCTCTCCCACTTCAATCACCCTTCTGACCATAATTTTGTTTTGTTTTTGAGACGGGATCTCACTATGTTGCCCAAGTTGACCTTGAACTCCTGGGATCAAACAATACCTGTCTCAGTCTCTCAAGTAGCTTGGACAACAAATGTGTGCCACTACACCTGGTCTAGTACCTAATGTTATCTCTAAGGTCACAGAAAAATTCCTTGTCAGATCTTAGTTTCTTTGGACGGATTGTGTATCACTGGAGTTGATAGAGCATGACTTCCTTGTAAAAGTTCTTTGTCCCTATATTTGGTCCTATTTGTCTTGAGCCCTGCTTTGTGAATGTCCTTCCTGAAACTCTAGTTAATGATTAACTGAGCACTTACTATGGGACAAGCATGATACTAAGCATTTTGCATGAGCAACTCAAGGGTCAGTGTTTCTACCTTTCAAGAATCAGCTTTCTCTGACCTACCTTCGGGGCATGGGAATGGGTCATATTCTATCCCTGCGTTAGTGTGCACTGTTGCCTGCTTCACTTCTTTATTAGTCACCTTTTGTTGCTGGAACAAAATACCCAACACACAGAACTTAAAAGAAATAAAGTCCTATTTTTGCTCATGGTTTTAGAGGCTTCAGCCCATAGCCAGCAGAAACATCATGGTGGGAGGACATGGCAGAGGAAAGCTCTCATCTCATGGCAGCCAGGAAGCCGAGAAATGGTGAGAACCAGAGAAAAGACAGCCCCTTAACAGGCACCTCCCCTGTGACTTGGTTTCTCTCCTGGGCCCCAACCCCTAACTGCCCATCCAGCTATGAATTCATCAGTGGATTGATCCATGGATGAAGTTAACACCCTCGCAACACAATTACCTTCCAAAAGCCCTACCTCTGCACACAGGGCACTTCTGGTGGATATTTTAGATTTAAACCATAAAAACCATTGTCAACACCACCTAGATTTTTTAGAAATCTGAGGACAGAGAAATCCTACTTTGATGGGTTTCAAAATTTATAAATCAGTTATTTGGAAGTTTTTTTTTTTTTAACTTTGGGTGAGAAAATTTGGGAAATGGTAAACAGGTTATTATACTAGCACCCAAAAGATCGTTTCACCAACAATAAAATTGATCCATGGTATTATAGACCTCATTTTCTCTGAATACTCATTTGTAAGATCTGAGGGATGTGTGAACAAGCATGCAGGAGTTTTACACATTGAGATATTATCTTTCATTGCATCCCTTCATTGCACATTTTTCTAAAGGCAAAAACCAAACCAAACCAAAACCAAAACCGAAGACCCTTAAGCTTCAAGGAAATGGTCCTTTGTTAAAGGAGAACTACAAAATGACAACTTTTACGGGAGGCTTGACTGTCCCCAATCTTGAGTCACTACCCAAAAATGGAGGGCATGTGAGAAAGCCTTCAGGGATTTGAACTTTAGTCTTTTGGAGAAAATTCCATGCTGTAGGTCTTAGAACCCTGTATTTTCTCATTATTCTTTCTTGTTAATTTTTGCTACCTTGGTTGTCCTATCTAGCAAGTAATTCTAATATTTCTCAGACCTGGAATTTGTGTTTTTCCTTTGAATCAGAAGAAGCAATCATTCCAGCACAGAAGTTTTGTGAGATATGAGAGCAAGTTTCAGTATCAGTCTTTGTCTCTCCTTTCACTTCTCCATCCCTCTTTCCTTACAACGGAATTATTCTTGCTTCTCAGTGTCTCTGGAATCAGACTTTCAGCATAGGAAAGTAGCCAGGAAAGATGGCCAACATGTACAGGAATGACATGAGATGTTCTTTCTTTGCAATGATATCTGGTACAAGAATTCATCACTCATTAAACCATAACCTCCTCTTCGGCTGCACTTGTTCAAATAAAACAAGTATTTCATCTGGATGTATAAACCTATAATTTCTTAGCAACGGAAGATTTAAAAAGCATTTTTAGTCACATTTGTAGTTCCTATTTGTCAGACTTAAAAATTAGTTTCAGCATTATATTTCAGTAGTCTTCTACCTTCTTCAAAAATAGCATTGAATAACACTGGAAGACAGTTTTCATGGTTTTTTTTTTATTGGATTATCTTTAATAGCTCCATTTTCTTATTTACTTTTGGGGCTCCAGCACAGTCCAATCATCATTAATTAAAAAGCATGAAACACAGCAACATAAACAAAACAGAGCAGAGAGTACAGCCTCATTTTAGTGGCTTGGGAGGGTGGCCTAAGAGGAAAGGCATCTTTTCTTTCTTGAAAATTAGAAAAGTGTTTTTGCGACTTGATTAGAAGCAAGGAAATACCAAGTCACTGATTTTTCCAAGAAAAACGTTTTTTTTAGGTTCCTCTGAGGAGTAACTTCATGACATAATGAAATATCATCTGCTTTCCACTCTACATCCAAGCCTGAGAGTGGAAAGAAGGAAAAGGAAATGGGGATATAAATGTACAAGGATCTGTCTCACAACAAGTTGTTACTTGTCTTCATCAGAAGGATTTCAAGATTGGCCACTTGATAAGATTTTCACTTACAGCGAAGGATTGGAGATACTGGGGAAAGGAATATGTTCTGCTGTGAAGGTTGGTGGGGAAAATGAGGAGCGATATGGCTGGATCCTGAAATGGAGACTAAGCCAAAGGCCAAGAAGCTGCTGCTGAGGGAAAACAATGGATTCAGGGACTGTGGAAGAGACATCCCGTGCTCACCACGGAAAAGTGAGGAGTCCTCTTTAGAAAAACATGATGTGGCTGTATTGCCTTTCTGTTACAGTACCCGATACCTGACATAATCAACTCAAAAAGAAGAAAGGTTGATTTTGGCTCACAGTTTGGGGGGATTTCAGTCTGCCAGCTGATTGGCCTGTTGCTTTCGGGCCTACGGTGAGGCAGCAAATCAAGGTGAGAGCACATGGACAAGAAATCTGCTTACCTCATGGTGACCAGGAAGTGAAAAAGAAACAACAGGAAGCAGGCAGGGCTCTAAATCTCAATCACCTTATTTCCTTTCACTAGTCCCCCACCTCCTAACGTTGCACTACTCCCAGCAGTGGCATGGGCTTGGGGACCAATCCTACACAGCACACAGGCCTTTAGGGGATATTCAAGGTCCAAACAGTAGCCGAAGTTGTGTTCTTCAGAAGGCTGATTATGAAAGGTTTCTCACAGTTTGGCTCAGCTCTGTCTAAGAAGAAAGATTTGTATGAGGAAGCCAAGGCCTTTATGAAGAAATAGAGGATTCAAAAGATGACTCCTTTGACTTTGAGACACAGTTTGTCAGAAGTTCTTTTTTTTTTTTTTTTTTTTTTTTTTTTTTTAAGCAGTGGGAAAATTTATTTGAGAAAATAAAAGTGAAGAGTAGAGGAAAAACTGGCTCTGCAGAGCAAGCTTGGGCCAAGTAAAGAGGAAAAAAGAGGGTGAAAACAAAGATAAAAGTACATGTTACACCTGGAAAAGCTACAGTAGAAGTTCATTTGATTACCGTGTTTTTGTAGCCTCAACGAATCCCTTTTATTTATTTATTTATTTTTTTTGGTACTGGGAGTCGAACTCAGGACCTCGCTTATGCTGCTGAGCTATATCCCCAGCTCTCTATGAAACTCAATGAAGCCCCTCCCACAGAATTTCAGCTGAGTACTGGGAGTCACAGAGATTTTTGTGTTTTTCAATTGATAGACAAGCGATGAGGCGGATGAAGCTTTGATTCCATTCATGTACATGCACGGCTCACTCCTCCTTCTCTCCCGGGTTTGCCTCTCACCGAGGTGGGCACTGACGCCGTCAGAATACACACGGTGCTTGAGTTCTCACTCAGAAATGACCACAGCTAAGCTTGAAGACAACGAAAAGGCACTTGCTGGTAGATAGCGCAGGAAAGTCCAAAGAAAGGCAGTGGTGGTCATGAAGCACGCTTCCTGGGGACACCCGGATGCCAGTAAACGCTCAAGCGAAGTGAGACGAGCTTTGCAAGAGAGAGTTTGGTGGCCATCCCCACGCCCCTGCGTTCCAGTTCCTGCTACTTCACTGGAAATAAGGCTGTGGGTAGGAGGCCTTGTTCTCCTCTAGAATCTCAAAATGTTAAAGCTGAGAAGATTTTGAATGCTATGTAAAACGATGGCCTTCATTTCGCAGTACAAGAACAGGAGCGGCTCCTTGACTGCCCCCCAGGCGGCCTGCGACTTTCCTACTTCCGGTCTCACTTCTCGCCCTCACCGTTCCTTTCCTTTTCTTTTAAAAATTCTTTGGAAAATTTCACTTGATTGTTAGTGACAAGCGGTAATTCATTGTACATATTTATGGGGTACAGTGTGACACTTTGAGATAGGCATGCGTTATGGAATAGTTGAATCAAATTAAATAACTAGGAACCATTTATTTTTTAATCATCATGAGGAGAAAAATAAAGACTCTTTACTTTCATATGATTATGCCTAAGTAATTTATAAGGAGTGAGAAAAGGGAACTAAAATTTTTAAACGTGAAATTAAAATTTAGATGTCTAGTAAAAATTCTTGATTACTGACTGAAATGTTTCTGTCTAATAAAACCCTCTATTATTTCTAGAGGATTCCTGACATGGTAGATAAACCTTAAAAAGGGTCCTCATCCTACTCCTACTCACATTATTTTTATTCCCATCTCTATCCTCTGAAATTTCCTAATTCTATTAATATTACTATTGAATGCCAGAGGCATGCAAATGAAGTTTTAAAATTTCTGTACACACTTGGCAAAACGTTACTTAAGCTAAGTTTGAGTACCTTATCAATCTGTCTAAATAGAAAAAGAAGCTTTCTGGTAAGTCGTGCAAGCTGTGCGGGTTCCTGGGAGAGAAAAGTCAGCGCCTGCTGTGAGCCTGCTGTCACGTGGGCTGAGAATCAAATACCGTGTTCCTGGCTCCCACCCTATAAGCAACCTGCTGGTTCAGAGGACAGGCTAAGGTGATAGCAACTAAGGTACATAAAGCAACTAAATGCTTGTATTGTTTGGTTGATTTTGCAGACTTGGGGCTGGCAGCCTGAGCATCTCTTGGGAGGATGACAGTATGCAATGTAGCAAATATGGGGGATTCCCTTCTATCTTGTCTTTGAGGCCCAATATTGTTCTCACTGTTTTGCTTTATTCAATATTCTGTTTTGATTGGTTTTATTCTGTTTTGTTTTTGGTTTGATTTTGCTACACCTGATGGAATGGACAACTATCGTGAAGGTAACAAGATGTACTATGGTAGCTATTGTTTTCCTAGTACCCTGCTTTGAAGTTCTGTACCAATTTTGCAACATTGTTTTGATTGGCTTTGTTCTGTTTTGTTTTGTTGGATTTTACTATCTTTAAACTAAAAAAGATATATAGAAAATGAAGTCTGAGTTATAGAATACCTAGGAAAAAATTAAGGTGATTTAATAGCAGTAATTGTTGACTTAATTGAAAAAATAAGATGTAGGGAGTGGGTTGCTGGCTAAGAATGAGCTGTAATCAGCACAAGAATTGTTTTGTACTTTTCTACAGGATTTGGCAAACATTCATTGCAGCTGGAGCTCGGTCTTTGAAATCTCTGCCACACTGTTGTTATGCTTCACAATTGTGAACTGTTCCCACCGTAGACGTTGGAAGATTTAAGGAGCTCTAACAAAGTGTCTTCTTTGTTAGAGCTCCTTAAATCTAACAAAGAAGGATGAGGAGAGGTCAGGTAGCAGATAAGGGATGCACTTGGCCAGGAGGAGCAACTTCTAATATTCTGTACCTCAGTAGGGTAACTATGATTGACAACAATTAATTGTCTATTTCAAAATAGCTACTAAGGAGGATTTCCAATGTTCCCAACATGAAGCAGTGATACATATCTGAGGTGGTAGATAGGCCACTTACCTTCATCTTATCATTACACAAGCATACATTTATCAAAGCGTCACACTATGTCCAGTAAATATCTACAATTACTGTGTGTCAATTAAGAATATTTCTGTTATGCCCAAAATGTGTGAGGCTCTGGGTTTAATTCCCCGAACTGCAAGGAAAAAAAATATATAAACAGTAAATAAATATGAAGTGTTTTAATTTCAAGAAAATGGAAATGAAATCTGGGAGTGGTGGTGCACATCTCTAATCCCAGTACTGGGAGGCTGAGGCAGGAGGATCACTGTGAGTTTGAGGGCATCCTGGTCTACTAAGTGAGTTCAAGGGCAGCCTGAACTGCATAGTGAAACCCTGCCTCAAAGGGACAAAAAAACAAACAAACAAAAAACAAACAAAAAAACCAACAAAAAAACCCCCACCAAAACAAGCAAACAAACAAAACACCTCACAGTAATTCATTGTTAGGCAGGGCAAGGTAATTTCCTAAATTTATTAGTTAGTTTCCCAGGTTTGGCAGGCACAGTTGTCTTTCCCTCCAAAGTAAATAAAGTGCTACCTGTTTAACAAGAGAGGGCTTAACATATGGGAGGTGCTCCCTGTGGTTTTTTTTTTTTTTTTTTTTTTTTTTTTGCTATTGTTGCTGATTTTTTTCTTTGAAGTAGTGAGGCAAATAAGATCTTGAATATTGAGTTTTTATTTGAAGTAGTGTGATAGGCTGAAAAAAACTTTCAGTGATTTTTGAAGGAGATCAACTTTTGATTTAAAGAAAAATGTTACAGTGAGTCGTGCTGTGAAAAAGGTCAAGGGATATAGAAATGAGTATCTCACCATCAGGCTTTGATACCAGAGACTTTAAATATGCACGGCTGACTCCTCTGCTTTGCCATGAGGTGCCCTCTGCCATGCTAGAGTGCAGCAAGCAGCCCTTTGCCAGACACCAAGCAGATGCCAAGAGCAATGTTGGACTTCTAAGCTTCCAGAGCCAAGGAGAGACTGAACATCATAGAGACCTTTTTTTCAAATTTGTCTTTGTTACTTTTGCACATCCGTTTTTTTTTTATATAAACTCTGAAATCTGCTCGCCAAGTTCCATGCTGAACAACGATACACAAAACGCTCCTTTCTTATAGTTGTGATGTTCTAAGCTTGTTTGCTCCATCATCACCTGCATTGGTGAGCCGGCCATGGGGCAGTAACACAAGTAAAACCTGCTCAAGTCACGTGTGCTATGGTCAGGTAGCTGTCCTCCATCTGGTGACTGTCCCACTAGAAAATGTGGTCTCAAAGTCACTCTAGGAGGGATACAAAAGAAAGGAGACTCAAGCAGAAAGTCTTTAAGGGCAAAACTGGTGTCTTAGACTTGTTCCACCTGCAGTTCACTGGTCAGATTCTGACATACAACTGGCTGTAAGAAAACCATGGAATTATTTTCCCATATGCTGCAGAAGAGGAGTGGAAGAGGTGCTAGAGCAAAAATTATACATTGCATAGGTCAAAGTGGTAAGGCAACTTTACTCAGGACTGCTGTGACAGGTATAGGAACTCCTGCTAGGAGCCCGACAAGGAAAAGCAGGACTTTGGTCACTGGCTGGGAGAGGAAACAGGAGGAAAGATTACTAAGAGGAAGTAGCAGAGGGAAGCAGAGATCCTTGTTGAAGGTAGGCAGGGATGATCAAACATCAGCTGGGAGGAGGTGAACGGTGATGAAAAATTTGCTCAGATATTAAGGCTAAAATCTAACTTAGCTGGATTCTTGCTCAGAGGGGCTCCATAGAACAGACTCAAAGACAGGGTCTAGTACAAGAGCTCAGAAGGGCTGACTGGTGTTTGGTCAAGGACAGAATCGTTGTACTGGGTGCTTAGTATTGCTTCTGCTACGGAGCCAGAGATCATTTTCCTCCAAATCTTTCTAATATGTATTAATGCTCAAAACAAATGCTAATACTTCTTAACAACTATGGGATATTAAATGTTTTTATAGTCATCCTAGAACTTCTCCAAGTTTCTATATTGAATCTGTCATATGAAGGAAATGGTTCACATTGATATGGCTTTTATTTGTGGCTAATACTGTTCATAAAGTCTGCATAACAAAAATTCATGTAAAAAGATTCTCAGATTATAGACAAAACAGTTGTTCTTTCTGTATCATATTATAAGGTTGAAACAAGACTTTTTGTGCATTCACTCTAGTCCTGCTTATATCAGTTACACAATTGGTCAACTTGTCCCCCAGAAGGAGATGTTTGAGCCCTAACCCTCAGCGCCTGTGCATGTGGCCATCTATGGAAACAGGCTCTTTGCAGATGAAATAAAGGTAAGATGAGGGCACATTGGCTTAGTGCGGGTTCTGCATCCAATAACTGCTATGTCATGTCATGTCATGTCATGTCATGTTATGTTTTGTTGAGACAGGGTCTCCCTATGTAGTTCAGGCTGTCCTTGAACTCATTATGTAGCCCAAGCTGGCTACATATTGCTGGAATTACAGCTGTGTACCACCATGCCTGCCATTAAATATTCACTGTTGTTTTCTTTCTTTTGATTTTGTTTTTGTTTTGAGACAGGATCTTGCTATGTAGTTCAGGCTGGTCTTGAACTCACTGTGTAGAACTGTTGTCTTGAGAAAGGAAAGGGAGTTTTGGATTCAGAGATGCATGCATAGAGTGAAGTGTTGCAGCTACAGGAAAGAGGAGGAGGAGGAGGAGGAGGAGCGGAAGGGGAGGGGCAGGGGTAGGAGGAGGAGGAGGAGGAGGAGTTGGCAGCTAGCTAGCTACTATTAATTAGGAAGAGAAAGGCATGGAATAAATTGTTTCTCAGCGTCTACAAAAGAAATGAATCCTGTTGACATCTCAGTTCTAGATTTCTAACTTTCAGAACCATGAGAGAATAAACTTCAGTTGTTTTAAGGGACCAGCTTTATAGTAATTTGTTACAGTAGGAATAGAAAACTTGTACGCTTCACCTAGAATGAATCTGATCTTTCAGGGAGAGGCTCTGTGTTACGATTCTACTTCTCTGTGAAGCACTGGTGGGCATTGGTGATACAAAGATGGCGTGAGAGATTACCAACCAGGCAGGCAAAAGATGTCAATAGAGAGATCTGAAATCTAAAGTGAAAAAATTCTTGTGTATTAGAAACTCCAAATTGGGCGTGGTGGCGCATGCCTTTAATCCTAGCACTTGGGAGGCTGAGGTAGGAGGGGTGTTGTGAGTTCGAGACCAGCTTGGGCTACAACGCAAGCACAAGGCCGGCCTGAGCTACATAGTGCAACCCTGTCTCAAAAAGCTATGGCTGAGAGTTTGGCTCAATGGCTTAAGCACCTGTCTGGCAGGCACAAAGTTGTGAGTTTGATCCCCAGTACCGCAAAAAAAAAAAAAAAAAAAAAAAAAAAAAACCTCCAGTTTCTGCAGAGAATGTACACAATGTCAAAGATCATGTTTTACTTCTTACTCTTTCTCCAACAGTCAAACTATCCAATTCAATAAACAGCTATAGCTTCAATGCAATCTTTTAATACAGTAAGTATATCACTGGCACTATACAAACTATAGTACAGGAAGCATCCTTTGTTTATCTTGAAGCCTTAAGGGAAACATCATTGATATTTCATGTTTGTTAAAACTTTTATGTTTTAGAATGTTGTACAAGCTAAAAAATGCACATTAGTCAATACTTTTTGGAAATCATTTTACATCAGGAAAATAGAACGAATAAAAAAACAGTTATTCCTTATTGCGTAGGTTGCTTTTTGATGCCAAACAAAACTGTTGTTCTTGTGTTTAGGATGGGATTTCCAACTTGGAATACCAGCATTGTGTTACTCAGCTTTCTGTTACTGTGACAAAAATACCTAAGAAGATCAATTTACTGATGAGAGATATACTTTGCCTCAAGTTTGGCAGGTTCCATTGTGTCTGAGCCTGTAGTGAAGCAGAGCCTTATGACAGGAGACACATGGTGGAATAAATCTGTTCTTTTCACATCAGGCAGGACACAGAGTAAGAGAGAAGGGCAGGGGAGACAGGTGGAGAGGTTGTGGATGAAATACAGTCTCCAGGGTCACACTGCTCATGATCTTTCAACCCATCTAAGAGCCCATCCAGCAATGAATTAATCGGTGGATTAAATGATGAACCAATTTCTTTTTCCTTCCGTTTTTCATTTGTACTAGTCCATGTCTGCAGTGTATAATGATTACAATTCCTCATGAGGAATTGGTGCATGGACAGAACACATCCCAATTCTTTCTTTCATCCCCTAACCCTTCCCTCCTTTCCTCTCCTTTGGTCTCTTCGTCTCTTTCCCTTTTGCAAAAGAGCTATCTCCCTATTTCCTGTTATCTATCTTTTAGTTTGTCCTTTATTTATATTTTGGGCTTCTCATATAAGAGAAACCATGTGATATTTAAACTTGGGTTTCTGATTTATTTCTCTTGCTATTATAGTAGCAAGGTGTATCCATTTTTCTACCAATGACTCATTTATCCTTCTTTATATCAGAATAGTATTCCATCATGTTTAAATACCACATTTTCTTTATCCATTCATCTGTTATGGACATATATGTCACTGCCAAGATTTAGCCATTGGGAATTGGGTTGCTATAAACATGGGTGTGCCTGTATTATTGTAATATGATGTCTTTAACTCTTGTGGAATGATACCTAGGAGGGGAATAGCTGAGTCAAGTGAAATCTCTATTTTTAGATTTTTGAGGAATCTCCATACTAATTTTCATAAGGGTTGTACTGTATAGAAGTTTTCATCACAGCCTTGCCAAAAATCATGAAATAATTTCTAACTAGTGGTTGCTATGATATGAAAGCTTATATCCCCCTCAAAATGCGTATATTGAAACCTAATTGCTAATATGGTGGTAGTAGGAGATAAGGGCTTTGGAGATAATTAGAACATAAAGTGGAGCCCTTCTGGGTGGGACTAATGCTTTTATAAAGAGATCCCAGAGCCCAGTGTGGGCACACACCTGTAATCCCTGCCCTCAGGAGGCTGAGGTAGGAGGACCACTGTGAGTTCAAGGCCAATCATGGCTACACAGTGAGTTCAAGAGCAGCTTGAATTATATAGCAGGACCCTGTCTCAAAAAAACAAAAATTAAGTAATAAATAAATAAATAAATAAGTAAAGTAAAGAGTTTCCAGAGAGCTGCCTTACCTTTTCCACCATGGAAGTGTACAGCAGGAAGACAGTCCTCACCAGACACACAGTCTTCTGGGGCCTTGAGCTTGGATTTCCTCAACCTCGAGAACTGTCAAAAATAAATTTGTGTTGTTAATAAGCTACCCAATTTATGGTATTTTGTTACAACAGCCTGAAGAAATGAAGACAGTTGTTACAGTTTGGATTGAAAATGACTCCCCAAGGCCAGCTGATGGGTTTTGGGGAAGTGATCCTGTTGGGGCACAATTATAATGTAAGAACACATTTATAAAATAGCAAATTTACTGGTATTTCATGATCGATTAGAAGTCTCTGACCAAGTTCCTGTTCGGCTGGTTCTGCTGAATTCAGTTGACCTTGACAGTGTCTGAAGCCCAGCTGCTATCTCAGATGAGCACGGAATCAGAGTAATTGTCTATACCTCAGGGCACCCTGGGGTGATTCAAGGACCCCTCCCCAGAGTGTTCCTGTATTATGCTAATGCCTTTAACTATGCTCACCTTGTAAGGGTCCCCTCCCCTTGTTCCCTGAGTGTTTTTATATTATGATAAACAATTTCTTTGTCTCCCTGTCAATGTACGACTCAATGCATGTGACCAATTATGTAAATTTTGTCACTTGCTTTGTACCTCCTACTTCTAAATTCTATATAAACTAAGCATTTTTGTTAATTCAATGCTGTTGCCTTTGAGGCACTATCCCGCAACAGTCCACTGGTGTGAAGATCCAACAGTTCGCTGGTGTGAAGATTAGATGCTGTCTTCTTATCTCCTCGGTGCAAAGAGTCTTCCTTTTGGTTTGGTATGGCTTGGGAATTTTCCCTGCAACAATCCTATCACAATGGCATTAACCTCATGACTTTCTTATTGAGGAAACAGAAGTATTCAACAATTTTGTCCAAAACTACATAGGTTTTAGGGCTGACTGAAGCAAAGACTGGAGTCTAGGTCTGCTGATGACCATTAATCATTTCATAATTAAATTGTGATGAGGGCTTGTCCGAGGTCTAGTGCAGCCTGGCTATCTATGGTATGTGGGAACATAACTCCCTGTGCTTGGGGTCACAGATGAGGCCTCAACGGTCCTGTGATGCTGTGACCCACCCCAGGGCAAGATTCCTTGAGAGCCCAGTAATAATAAAAATAGTTTTACCACGGGAAAGGATGAACTCCTTAAACTCCTTGATAGCCTGCCATCTCTCCCCATAGTCCTCGTTAAAATAAAGACCCTCATTAGCATAAAGTCACCTTGGGGCCCTCTGAGTCATCCAATAATCCCTCCATTATTGTACACACCCAATAAATAGTGGCTGGCTTGGAGTGTTTTTGTCTCTGCCCATCTGGAGGCATTGACCTCCCAGCCCCACTTCATGTATTTCTAAGTTTGTCTCTGTTTCTTATTTCATCCATTCACTGTGCGCCCCTTACAGGCAGCTGGGGATCCTGGGTAGGTCCCCAATATGGGTCTATCCAATTTCAAGGTCTTTGATTTTTTTTTTTTCCTGCTACGTTTCTCACTGGACAGTTAGTGATCTCTTCAATAAAGGTCACCTCTGCCTCACTGTAGACCTGGTGCCTTTGTCATGCTCCTGGTGAGACCATGAGCACACTTTGCTAAATGACTGCTGCACCTCTCTCAGGACCAAAAAGCCATTCCAATAATTCTTGAGCATTTCTTCATACTGTATATCCTCATGTGCCTTGGGTTTCATTTAGAGAAATGAAACAAAAATCTCGGTGATTGCTCAATATTTGTTTATATCTGTCTTTTGCTTATGTACTTACAATTAATTAAATGAATTTCTACTGTTCTGAAAATGCTTTTGGACAAGATTCTGAAGTTGTGCTGTTATCAGATAGCCTGCTTCTAAAAAGTGGCTCATCAACTGAATATTTCCATATTCATGTTACTCACCTCTCCTTCTGGAATTGGATTCCAGGTTCTTCTCATCTGGAACAAAGAACTGGACAAAACAAGCAAAAAGCAATGGCAAGGTTTATTCAAGAAAGTAAAAGGGAAGAGTAAGAGAGAAACTGGCTTTTCAGAGTGAGTTTGGGCAGAGTAAAGAGAAAAAGAGGGTGAGAACAAAGATGAACGTACAGGCCGTATCTGGGAAACAGTGTGGGCTATCGTGGATAGCAAAGCTTTCATGGTGTCGATGTGTGTGTCCTTTTACGTTGTCTAAATCTGGAGGAAAACTGCAAGAACTTCTACATACAAGTCACCAGAAGCGGTGCTGGGACCCCACATCCCAGGCTGAAGCCTTGTCTAGGACACCCTATTGAAAACCTCAAGTGGTCACAAGAAGTTCACCTGCAGGGCTTGAGTTCTCGCGAGAAGTCCAGATTCAGGGCCTTGGGAACTGTTCTATGCCTGTGTCCTGGATCTTGTAGTTAACAGGTCAGGGTGACCTTACTTCCCCAGCCAGCTTTTGCCCTACTCTCCTATCTCTGTGCCTGGATACTTGATAGTGGCTATGCTGGAAACCCTCTGATTTCTTTGTCCTATAGATTGTTGCCGAACTTTTCTAGATAACTCGCACAATGAAAGACAATTCTTTCTTTGAACTATCTTTCCTTCTTCAGAGCAGGCTAAGTGTGACTGAAGTTTTAAATTGCTTACCTTTAAGACTAGTAATTAAAAGGGTATCAGCTGGGCATGGTGGTGCAAGCCTATAATCCCAGCATGAGGCAGGCTGAGGCAGGAAGATCATCACGAGTTTGAGGCCAGCTGGGCTACATAGTGAGTTAAAGGCCAGCCTGAACTACATAGTAAGACTGTATCTCAAAAAATCAAAAATAAATAAAATATGAATAAATGGATACCAGCAAATAAGTGGGTAAAATATTCAGCTTTTTATTGTTGCCACCAAGGAACAAAGACTTTAGTGCTACTTTTCAGAATTTTCCAGGTGAGGTCATGGGGATCAGGAGGAGACTCAGCAAGAAGACAAAGCATGCCTTCCTGTGAGCCAGCTGGTGAGCGGGCTGGGAAACCAGAAGGGCACTCAACCTAAACCACTCCCCACCCGCACCCCCACCCAGCAACTGGCTGATTCAGACTCAGGGTGAGATGGTAGCAGCTGAGGTGAAAGGATTAGCTTGATGCTTGCATTGTTTGATTGACTTTGCAGGGCTGGGGCTGGTGGTCTGGGCATCTATTTGGAGGATGGCAGTGTACATTGTGGCAACTGTGGGGGATTTCCTTGTCTTGTTTTTGAAATGCAATGTTTTGTTTTATTCCTGTATCTGGTAACCTGAGCAACTATTTTGAAGGTAACAATATGCAGTATAACCATTGTTAAATTCCTATCATCTTGTTTTGAAAACCTGTATAGCTATTGTTTTTGTTGTTGTCGTTTTGCTTTTGTTGTTTTTAGGTTTGTTTGCATTTTGATTTTTTTTCTCTCTTCAAAAAAAAAATGTACAATAGATATTGTGAATTGGGAAGAAACTGTTCAAAAGAACAGAGAGACTGATGGGAAAGGAAGAACGGGTAAAAGGAAAAAATGTGTATACAGCATAGTTAAGATAGTTATACAGTAAGCTTCTGTTTGTTCCTTGGAAAGAATGTTCTGTGCTAATATTGTTTAGACAAGATATCATGCTGATGTCCTGCACTCTGAATAACTACAAGACACCAATATGCAATGTATCAAGTACTGTAACTGTCCTATGACCCTGTTTTGAAACTTGTTTTATCTGTTTTTTACTTTAAAATAAAATTAAAAAAAATTTCCAGGTGAAATGTCTGTATATGAGAAATAAAATCAAAGTAAGTTTAGAACTGTGTCAGGATTTTGTAAAATACACCAATGAGGTTCCATGTATACACTTGATCATGTATACCCGTGATTTGAAATGGTGATAATACCTAGATACAAAGCCATGCTTACAACAGTTCAAGTACTGTGAATTTAACTGTCCAAACTTGCCTCTCTTTTTATTGTATGGGCTTAGTTTTATAGTATGGGAGAAGACAAGTACATTTTAAAACAGCATTTCCCAAACTTGATTAACAGAATCATGGAGGGCAGAATTATAAAAAATATATTCTCATATACTCTCCTCGGTGGGAATGAACTGTAGCCCAAGAGCGTGTGTGTTGATTTTTGTGATCCACAGGTTTGAGAATGCCTTTGCTAAAAGGTTTAGGCTACCTTTTTACTCTTAGGCATGATTTAAGCCAATCTCATCAATTTTCAGCGTCTGGATCAAAGGATTAAGGGGGATTAGAACAATTAGAAGAGTTTCAAAGACTGATTCTAAAATATCCCTCCAGCAATAGCAGTCAGTCTGGGATGCAAGTTCCCAGAGAAAGTATAAAACAGGAGAGGGATTTCTCAGAGGTAAGGTGCACCTGTCCTGAGTGGAGTAAGACTGAATTTCACAGTATTGTGATCAGCCAATGCAGCCAGGCTGAGAAGACACTGGGACTTGAAAAGCATGTTTGTGTGAGACCAGTAGAGAAGGGCTATCAGGAAGAAGCAAACTAAAATGTCAAGTTAAGGTTATTTTTAAAAGGACCAACCAGAGGACTGTTTGAACCTCATCATTTCATTCTCTTCTTCAATCCATGGAACCAGTTACCTGCCTCTGACAGGAGCCGAAAAGGTACCATTTTTCTTTAATATTAATTCAGAGAAAGTAGGCAGATTTGTGTTCTTGGCTTGTGTAGCACCTTGTTCCTTTTTCATGTTCCCAAGTATCTTCATAAGAAAGTCATTTAGATTCTAGCTCTTCTTTTGAGATTTGGATCTCTATGAAAAGTCTAACAACAAACACAGACTCCAAATTTCACAGGCAATTTCGGGGAATTTATGGATTCGAGTGGAAGAACTACAAGCACTGCAGTGGTGGGATTGTATTTCTATTTCACCAAATGAATTTCAGTTCCATCACGAAAGGCTGATTGTTATCCTGCTGATCAGAATCTGGCTTCTAATACATCTGCAAATAAAGCCTTCTGCAGAGGTTATTGGCTGTGTTAAGGGTAATGTGGAAACATCTACCTATATTAAGCCCCCACAATGTGTTTATTATTCATTTTAATTTTCAAATCCTGTATAGATGAAGGTACTCAGATGTTCAAGATTCTTTCTTTCCAGAGCCATGTAATTTTTTAGTACAAATTTTAAAAGCTGTTATCTGACCACCAACTTTAGTGCTTTTGCTAGAATGGAAAATCTGCTCTTCACACAGAAGTTACAAATTTAGACCATGCTGTCCCTGGAAGGAGAGGCTTCCAATGATGTACGCCTAATACCCAGCATTGATTCTGAACACCAAGTCTCATAAAACTCAAAAGCAATTTTACTTTCTCAGTTCTAGTTAGTGGCAATTCAAAAGATTCTTCTTGTCCACTGTACTAGTTCTTCCTCTCGGGGAAAGTGAAAACCCTGTGTGTGTCACTTACTCTGCCTTACACCTGACTCATCAGGGCCAGAGGCAGATGCTCAAACACAAGACTCCGCTTGCTCCCATCAGATTCTTCCACTGGACCCTGAGCACCTCCCCGAGGCTTCCCGAAGGCACGGCGTCCCATGGGTCCCCACTGTGAACTACAGGTCTGCGGCATTTGGTTTCCACTAGGTATCATACATCCAGCTCCTAAGATGCAGCCACTGATTCTCAGCTTCACAGATGGGTGCCACATACAACTAACTTTACTGTAAAGTTAAAATTACAGACAGAGCATTTATGACATATCCAGGCTGGACAAACTGGGGGGACTTTCTAACCACTCTGCTTCTTACATTCTTAGGGTGACTTCTGTGGTGGTTTTACAAAAGCCATAAATATCTGATCATCTCAAAACAGGAAAGGCCACACACACGTTACCAACTCTTCCAAGATTTATTAATCAAAGTATTTCTAGGTATTGTTTAAACACATTTTATTTTTGTTTGGTTTTTGAGACAGGGTCTCGCTGTGTAAAGGGTGGCCATGAACTCAAGGTGATCCTCTTGCCTTGGCCTCCTGAGTGCTGGGATTATAAGGTATGTGCCACCATGCCCAACTTTTTAAATAATTTACATTTTGTTAAACCTAAATCAAACCTTGCTTTAATTTTCTAAAATGTTCTTGGTGGATGCTATATAAAATTGTTTAAGAATGATAAGAAAAAAGGCATATTTTTAAGTTTTGGATTCATATTAAAATCAGAAAATCTATTTTAAAAAAGCTTTCAATGAAAATGTTGAGTTCAGAATTAGTCACCCTGTAAGACAGATACCAGGAATCAAAAGTAAATTAATTTTATTAACTTGTTCTTTTGGCCTTATACCTGCTTTACTCAGGTAATCCTTAGTAATTTTTATTATTAGTGTAATCCTTTTAGTATTAAATTGTAAGTGGTTACATCTATTTTTTAGTGGACACCCCTGTTGTAAGTGGGATATTTGCAGATTACCATGGGTTGCAAGTTTTCAGTAGCTTTAATTCTTCCACCCCTTGTTTTTGAAAACAGCATCTCCTTGTATTGGGTAATACTATGTACCCCCAAGTCCTCATATATTTTTGATGGGGCTGAGTCTGGCTCTTGTGATCCGTTTGTTGTCTAGTGCTGGGGTTGGTGATGTGAGTGCTGCACCCGCCCAGGGGTGGAGCTGAGATCCAGTGTAAAGGTGGCGGTCTTCTGCTTTCTAGCTCTCTCCCCACCCCTCTCTTCCTCCATCCCTCTCGCCAGTGCGCCTTGCTGTTAGGCAGCTGCCATGAATGGCTGCCTCTCTATACCACGCTGCCTTAGAGCCAACTATGGACTGAAACTCCTGAGAAACTGTAAGAAATAAACCTTTTCTTTCCTAATTTTGGGCATCAGGTATTTTGTCTCAGCAACGAGTGAAAAGTAACTAAGACACTCCCTATGCAGTTCAGGATCACCTTGAACTAATTATGTAGCCCAGATTGGTCTCAAACTTGGGGTGCTCCTCCTCACTCAGCCTTCTGAGTGCTGGGATCACAGATGTGTGCCACCATATCCCACTCTTAACCCATTTTAAAAGCCTCAGTTTCATTAAACTCATAAACATTCGTCACCTGAATGCTAAAAAGCCATGTCTGAATATGAATGCATTGTATCTTGATGCCTGTGGATTGAATTACTTTGAACAAGTAACATTGTTTTCGCTAGTAAACCTCTGAAGGGGAAAAAGGTAAGATGAAAAAAAAATCAAGAGGTGTTATGTACAAGTACTAACTCCTCAGGAGTAATAATTATGTATTGCAAACATGTAAAATAAAAGTATTATAATAAATCCTCTGGTCTCACGTATCTCTCGTGATGTAGTCTAGCCAGTGATGAAACGGTTTATGCTGCCTCACATAGGCAAAACCACCTGAGAAGTCAACAAAATCATCTAAATCTAGCTAAAACGAATGTGTGCTTGAACACAGTTCATTTTAGCAACGTTTAAATTCGGAAAATGGCTACTTGCTGAGGTGGCAGGTGACCCATTCTTAAAGTAACGTAAGTTACTGTGGGATGATTTTTGTAATAGAACATAGTGCAAAAATTCAAGCTTTTAGGCCCATTAATCTGGTGCTGAATCTGTAGGTGTAACTAACTTTGTAAGGACTTGAATGTAACCAGTATGTACTGCAGACATACACTAATAAAAATTAAAAAGTCAAGTACATTAGCTGTGTAAGACTTTTACCACAGGGTAGCTCCAAGGGAGAGGCTCCTCAGGAGACATTACTGGGAAACTGTCTCTCCAAGGTTGGATATGGAAAAATAAAAAAAACCAAAGAAAGAAAACTTACAGTTCTATTGAATAGTGACTGTAGAAAACCAAAAATCATAGCTCGATGTGGTGACACAGCCTGTGATCCCAGACTGGGGAGCCTGAGGCAGGATTGCTCCAAGTCTGATGCCAGTTTGAACTACATAGTGAGACCTTCACTATTTCTGTGATATTACAATTTGCACGTTTGAACAGTCTTAGTGACATTGGAATAGGGTAAGACCAAGTTACGTGGCCAGGACAAGCTAACTTTTAAAACTGTCTGAAAAAGTTTACGGAGACCAACGTTTAAGTAGAACTCATGCAGGTTACATTTTTTCCCTGGTTGATGGAACTCCAAAGGGTAAGTTCTTAAATGCTACTTATTTTGTTAATAATTCCTATACTCAACTGAAGTTTGAGAATGTTAAAAAGATTCCCTTATCAACTTCTGATTAGACAATTACCTCCTTTCTGAATAGGTTTTGTCATCATTTCAGATGTGTAATGAAGTTCAGTGGTGATAAATGAAATCATCAGGAAAAATATTACTGCCACTCAACTACTATAATTTCCTTCAATTTGCTGTTAATGAGCCAAGTATCTCATGTGCAGTGTGCAGTACTACTTAGCAATGCTGGCTCCCATGCTAAAAGGACTGTATAGCAAGCACTGTGAACAGAATTTAGTCACGGCACAAAGTGATAAATTATCTTTTACTTGTAGTACTGGAATAAAATGCACTCTGGGAGAAACCACAAACAGTGCACTTTGCTGTACACTGGAAATTGGCATGTGTGGAAACAGCTGTATTAAAAAACGATTTTCTATATAGTTGCACGTTCTTTTTAAAAGTAGACAGTACAAACATGCAAAATGGCTTTGTGAATTTTCCAAGTTTCTTTTCCTTAAAAGCCTGCTTCCTAAAGCATACACACTATTTTAGATCACTTAAGAGTACATAAAGTTTTTGCTTATCAAGTCAGGAACCACATCACTCTCCCCAAAATTATAATACTAGGGAAAAAAGCAGTAAGAATTTTGTATATTCAAGCAAAGATCAGTATCAAATTAAGGTTTCGTACAATCCAAACATTTACATAAAGTGAAACAGACCACGTAGTCTTTCTAACCTATACCATTTACCTAAAATGTGTGTGCAAAACTATCATGGGTATTAAGACGAGGCAGCTGTGCTTAATGAATATTAAACTCATCTTGGAAGCACGTGAATGTATTTCCTACCAAAAATACAACGGCAGTATGCTTACTATCTTGCTATTACTAAGCAGATATTTGGCCAGTTTTAATTACCTGCCAGGAGCTTCATTTAATGCAAACATGAGCAAAGACAAGAACAGTGAAAAGGATTTCAATCACTTATGGCTTATAAGTTACAAATTTGAAACTTTTCACTATAGAACTTGAAGTAATCAAACTCATTGAACTGTTCCTTTCCTAGTTCAAGAAATCATTAAATGAAGTCATTAAAATTAGCCAGAGCTAGGAGTGGTGGCACACACCTGTAAGCCCAGCATTCAGGAAGCTAAGACAGGAAGAGCAGAAGTTCGAGGCCAACTTGGGTTACATAGTGAAGGTCAAGGAAGAGCAGCCTCAACTGGAGACCATATCTCAAGATAAAAAGAAAAGCAAACCCAATAGCAAGTGCTACATATGAGGCAGTTTTAAGAGCTATGTCCACACTCCTAAACAGTTAATATCCTCATTTATTTAACGAACAGCCCAATGCCAACCTAAAATAACTTGCCTAAAATATCTTGGTTTTAATGTTCATGATCCAAACCACTACACTATTAAAAAAAAAAAAAGCCACAAACACCTTTCCTTTGCAAACATCCATTCTATGGAAACATCATCCTCTGTCAAATCTAACTCTATAGTTTTGCAGAGTAGGCTCACTCTAAGATTAGACTTGAAAAACATAACTGTGGCCTGTCCCAGCTCGACTTTTTGGGTCGAAGTGGTGGTGCCAAGATTTGTGTTCAAGAGGAACAGTATAGTTTTAAAATGCTTAAAACCACAGCATGCATTACAAAGTAGAAGCCTTGAGTCAGAACTGAGGAAACATGCAAGTATGAAAGTCTGCTCAGGGGCCTCACACAACTCCTCTCCCATCTCCCCCATGTTCCCTGCTGATCAAACCCCCTTAGTTTCTAATATAAGGTGAGTAAGGAAACATTTACTAGTACCTTCTCTAGCTACTATTCAAAGCCCCTCTGTAAACTGGAGTTTAGGGCTGTCTTTTCATTTAAGTCTTAGCACTGCTTTCAAAACCTTTCAGCTTAAATTTCCTAAATTTTCATTGGGTCTGATTTTAAAATTGGAAAACTAAGTTCCCTTTCAAAACACTACAATTTCCAATGCCACTGTGATTAACTACCTTTGATATTGAGGATACCATTCACATTTTAGCACATGGACTTCAACCCCAACTACCTCCACCGGAAGCAAAAGCAGCAGCACATAAAGAACTGACAGATACAGGTGAACCAGGTGAAGTACTGTCCTCCACACTTGATCCCTGAGAAACACTGGTTCTGCTCTTGGCTTCAGCTGCCTGGTTGGGCAAAGTCAGCATGTTAAACCTTCTATTAACTGGCACAACAGACACCCACAAAGACGAGTCCATGGGCCCATCTCCACATTAAAGCCGAAGCCTAAAAATAACTTGTTGGAAACGAAGTCATGCCTACGTTGTCTTCAGGGTTTTTAATCATTAAAGTAACAAATTAGAGCACAACATGGAAAAAAGTATAATGTTAAATTTCATACCTTTCTCAAGTTTTGACAATTTGATCCTAATGATGCCTGTTCAGTTCTTCAAAAAATAAATTGCCTTTTATGTACCATACTTGAAAATACCTGAAACTCATGGTGTTCACTTGACAAGAGTTCAAGGACTCCAGAGGAAAATAAAAATTACACTATAGCCATGCAAAGTCTACATATGCAACTATGAAGTTGTATATGAAACATTTTCTATTTTTTCCCTGTACAATTCTACCTAAGGCTCAAAAACCCAATGAACGAATGGAAGTTTCCCTCTGTACATGGCTTTTATTATTTACATAATACAATATAGCATCAATGCTGAATAGCATGACTATGTGCAATACATAAATATGAACTATCTGTACACATCTGCAAATCTAACTTGGAACTAAGGTACATAAAACTTGAAAGCAAAACTGAATGCTTTAATAAAAATAAAAACTAGGACCAAACACTGCAATAAACCAGAAGTAGTGCCTCGTGTACATACTTAACTATTTACAGATGAAAACAGGCATTACCACAACACTAATCTAACTATACTCATTTATATATAAAAAACACAAGTTTCATACATCACAAGAAACCTTCCATTATAACACAGAAGTGATATTACCAGACAAGCATCAGTGAAGTATACTGCCTTTTCTAGTTGTTATTGTACAATGCTGTAGATAATGCAGCCCATGCAATACACCCAAGAACACTAGAGTCCTACACCCAAGTACAATTAATATGATAAAGCAGCCCTCTGCAAGTGGTGCTGGATACCACTAAGAAGTCTACTGCAGCCATATTGGTTATGATTTTCCATGCAGAAGGGTACAATTACATTAACTGAAGTCTTTAAAAAGCTTTAAACATTCTTTCTTGAACCAAAACATTCAACAAAAGATACACATGAAAGAATTAACTGTTCAGATACCTTTGCAACTTAAAAATTCAGATGCATGTTATTCAATAGAGCTGCTGTATATGAAAACCAAACGTAGTTTTAAACTTCTTCTTGTAAAGTGATTAATCCTAGTGCAGTTCTGTGCTATACATTTTTAGTAATGAGAATAATGCAGACATCTTCTGGTGCAGGCCAGCATAAGCTTCAAAGATTATCTCAAGACCCTGTTGTTGGCTTGGTTTTTTACTTATAATCAGTTGTGATGTATAACTTTCATAGAATATCTTATCAGATAGCTTTTAGAAAACCAACTTAACCAGGCTTACAAATGGCACCAAACACTGGTTTCACAGAAAGGTGTGATCCTTTTATAGCTTTCATCCTGCTTCCAAAGAACATGTGGAAATTAAGAGGGTGAAAAGTTTAAGTATGGTAGAAGTAGACTGCCAGTCCTTTTCTGGTGTACCATTTTAAAAACAAATACAGGCACATAACACTAGCCAAGATTATACCTTGATTACATTCCCAAAAGGCAGATATGCTGCTGCAAACATGCAGAGATTTCATTTATTTTGTTTGGCACATGGGAACTAAATTTTTTTTCCTTGTTATCTGTTATTTTAATTTGCTGTGCAATTTTCATTCAGTTTTATTCAAGGGAGGGCATATACATTTTGTAGGGCTGTATCTATCCAATTCGGCCTGTAACAAACACCCAAACATCCTAAAATATCAGTTATAAGACAGACAAGTGTAAAGTAAAACTCTGGAGAACATCAAAGGAAAATGGCCATGCATCTGCTCTTTAATGTTTTCCTACGATATATTAAAATAAAAACAAAAGTTTCAGTCTCTTCACAAGTACTAATTTATATTCTCTGGATTTTTTCAGCCACAACAACTGGGTTTTCTTTTCTGATTTTTGCTGCAGCTTCTGCTTTGTAATCGTATGGACAGTTGTGCTTGTCAGAGTAACGGTGAAGTCCACAAAACAAATTTCCACATCGGCAGTCAAATCCTGTACAAACAAGAGGAAGCCATGTCACTTGGAACTTGTGGCAGTGAAGAATCTTACTGACTATAGAAAAGGAACCATATTTTCATTGCTTTACAACATGAAAGTATCAATTCTTGATATAAAGTCTATTACTTTAAATTGCAAAACATTCTGAGAAATTCAAGTAACTATGCTTAGTTTTACTCTCCAAGGGTAATACGGACTCTGAGCCAAAACTGCTTGGTAGGCCAAACCACATCCAAAAAATAAGATGGGTTACTTATCGGCTAATTCTACCAGGTGTTTTCCTTCCACCAACTCTCATAAACATTATCTAAGATAGAATGCATACAGGTTGTAGAGTCAAGCTGAATTTCAGTTTAAAACACAGCCCTGCCACACTATTTGGCAACTGTGCAATATTTCCTCTCAAGGGAAAGCTAGATAAAAATCAACTACAAAATTCCAAGGCTTAAAGTAGAAAATATCTAGAACATTTCATGTGCAGGACAAAATAGGAGCCTACTGTTATACTTAAGGCTAATGATAAACCATGAGATTAGAGACAGATAAAAGTAAAACACAATCTCTCAGCCCATTTCACTCTCATCCCCTTTCTTAGGGGGCTCTTTAACTTTTTATCCCTTAATGTCCTTACAAAAACATGTAAGACTCCTCAGTCCTTTATAGAGAGACCACGAGCTCTTTATTGAGTGCAGGCCTAAAATATACATTGTCTTATGCATTCTTAATACCTGTAAGGCCAACTTTCTTTCTACACATGAAACATCTGTTCTTCTTTGGTTTGGGCAACTCAGGAGCTTTTTCTTCACTTTGAGAAGTACTGGGCTGAGAAACTGATGGACTGGGCTGAGTAACAACTGAAAAGTAAGGGTAAAAATTTAGAAACTTGCTCTAAGATCACAGGTTGACAATGATCTAAGTTTAAAAGAAAAAAACCAAACAAACCTAAGAGAAACAGTCACAGATCACCAACACTATTAGCATATCTGAATTTCCTAGAGTTTAAGAACCTTTCCCAGAATGGGCATGATGGTACACACCTGTAATTCCAACACTTGAGAGGCTAAGGCAGAGGATCACTGCAAGTTTGATGCCAGCTTATATTACAGGGTAGGACAACCATAATGAGACTGTCTCAAAAAAAGAAGCTTTACAAATAGGAACTTTTAAAAACGAATCTTCCACTTTAATATAATCAGAATTCCTTTTAAGTGTAAGAACTTCCTGCCAATTCCCTACTTGTTCCTCTAAATTTTATAAAATGAACTTAATAAATTCCTTTAAACTCAGACTTAACCAGCCCAGTATTAGGAAAAAGCAAATACTAATTCCATGTTTTAAAGACCTCACAGATTGTATGCTTAGCTGTTTTTTTCATTTTGCAATTTCCTAAACACAAACTTCTTGACACAATTCAAATTCAATACTTTTCAATAAATAAAAACTGCCAACCTTGAAGATCTGGTCTTACCTATGAAAGTCATTTTGGTTTTATACTGAGTAAAAACCAAAAAAATCTTGAAGGAAATCAGCAAATTTTGACAAAGCCCAAGCCACTAATCCCTAAATCAATTTCAGATTCAAAAACTTTGATGTAATTACTCTGACATTTTTGCAACTGTACAACATTCTCATAGGTGCAAAAATATGAAGATTTAAAAAAAACAAAAACAACAAATGTCTTTGAGGGTCAGGCAGGAGTAACACCACCCTGTGAAACTCTGTCTAAAAACAAAAAAGAAAAAAGCAGACAGACTGAAAGTGCTTGAGAAGTTCTAATACGTTAAGATTAAGGATTCCACACAAAGAACAGAATTTTTAAAAGCACAACTATATTTTTATTTACTATCCAAAAGAAAAGATACCGAAGTTTCACCCTTTTCTCCGTCTACAAGGGCTCATATCTGACTGACTTCAGTAATCTGTATGTTGAACAAAAAATCACGGACTACTATATTGACTCCATCATGTCCAGAACAAAACACTAAAATCTTACTTCATCTAATATACGTGTTACCATGTATCTGAAACACTGTAAATCCTAAGATTTTAGCATTACTCCAAACCTGAGTAGTAAATTGATATATAACACTAAAATCAGCGCCTCAACAATATGCTAGCACACCAATGCTATTTGTATAGCCAAACTTATACCCACTGGGATCAACAGCCTAATATTAGACTTGTAAGAATAGTATTCTAACATTTTCCCTAATAAGCTATTAATGATGCCTTTGATACATTTTTTCTTCTGATAGTATGAAGGTAAACAGTTGAGAATGTGGGGAAGTAGGAGTGGTGGTATCATTCATTTCCCTACCCACACCTGAAAAAAACAGCAAGACATACAAGGAAGGTGGCCTGCGGTAGGGGAAGACACAGAAAATGCATATAGAACTACAAGTCTGCCAAGCAGTTACAAGTGTAAATAGTAGTCACATATCTAACCCAAAGTTATGCTTCAGAGATAAGTTTATATAAGAAAACCTACAAAGTACATCACAATCATAAGGTCAGTTTCTTTTCAAAAGAATGAAACTCATTTCAAAATATCAAATAGAGGCTCACCTGCCATTTCATGACCAAAGGATTTGACCTTAACTCTGAGATTACACATCATAGAACTAGCTACAGTACCAAAGCAAGCATCCAAAGCAGACCTATAACCTTCTGTCACAATTTTAATACTGCACTGTTACTGCTCCAAGAAGGAATGAACTGATTTGAATAAACTACACAGCTAATTCTAATCAGTCACTATTAGGGCACTTTTGGTTGTGCTGTAAGCAGCTTAGTCACTATTAAAAGCCAAAATGCCCTCCAGGAGCTTTAAATTCCCACAAAAAGATAGGGATCCTGCACTGAAACTTTTAGTGTTGAATCATTTTTTATTTTGTTTTCTACAATACTGACAAATCAAGATTGAGCTGTTTTTATCAAATGTTTATGGCCTCAAAGAGTTCGTTAAATTTATAACATACCCAGTCTCCAGATAACAAACTGCTGATTTGTATGTGTGAGGGTAATGAAGCAGATGAGTAGGGAAAATTAAAAAACAAAACAAAACAAAAAAAACCCTCTATTTTATACACCAAGATACTTCAAAGGTTAATAGTTCTTTGATTGGCTTTTTTTTTTTTTTTTTTTTAATAGCTAACTCTTCTCTTTGGTCAATGGGAAGAGAATCCCACCACCAACTTTCTCATACTACCAAATTCAGAACTGAACTAGGATTAAACAAAAAGCATACCTGGCTCTGATACCTCTGTTTTCGGGGTAGTTATTTTGTCCTCTCTTGAAATGCTCATTTCTGTCATTTGCTGGGTTACAGGCAAGGCAGCCACAGGCACATTTCTATGAGTTCAAGCAAACAATTATTTTTAAAGATGTTATGGGAACGTCTGTTTAAGATAGTAAGTTGTTAGTTCAACTTTGTAATATTATTGCCAACATGATCACAAATGGAGCTAGATAACCAAAACTTAAAAACAAAACCAAAACCCCCTCAACATACTGGATGCCCAGTATAAATAGTGGAGAATAAAGAAAGCAATTTGATAAAGGGCTCATCAACGACGCTGCAATTTTTGTAGGTTGCCATATTTTGTTTTATCTAAAAATTTTAGCTGTGCCAAAACAAAACTTTGTGTGGCACTAAAATAGTCTGTAGAATTTTACTCTCTGTAACTCCTGAACTTCAACAACAAGAAAATAAAAACAGCACTTTCAACAGAATCATTAAAGGGGTTATAGAGTACTGTGTGTCATACAATGAATGACGTAAAAATTAGATACCAAAGGACACTGAAATCCTTCATTGTGCAATACATGCAAAGCCAAGGTATCTTCAGTATTACATGAGTAACAGACATCTTTGTTTCCTCTCCATAGTATCAGAGAACTCTGAAATTCTCAGTCTTACCTTGATTTTTCAGATGTGCTGCCAGCAGCACCTTCACAGTTGTTTAAGCTAGTGTCTGCTCTCTGTACAGATGCAGAATCTGAGGTAGGACTGTTGGAACCACTAGCTGTCCCTATTTAAAAAAAGGATTTGTAAGAAACAAACCAACACTACCAATATTCAGTATTGACTTGATAAAGTTTAACAATACCTACACTTACTTAGGTTAGTGGTTTAAGTATTGTTCACTGTGCTGCAATTCTGTCAATTACTTGAACATTCCCATAAAATAATTTACAGCCATATCACAAGTATGACACAAAACCTCCAAAAGGAAAACAAAAATCTAAAAGATGCCTGTAGATATTCCTGAGGCAGTTACGTCAAGTACTGGGCTGCTGCTTTAATTTTAAGTTCTTGTGTCTTCTCTTATTGCCTTTCAGCATTCTCAGTCTCAGGCACTAATTCTTGGTTCTTCATTTTTTTCCAGTAATTTTTCAAGTGCATTTTTCCTTGGATACAACTTACCCATTGGGCTCATTCTGCCACTATTCTGCTGTCTCTGAAGATGTTCTTTGTAGCAAACAGAACACATTCCATTTGTCCTAGGGTTCCCATAAAAGCCACATCCTGTACTACACAGCATGGGCCCTGGGGTCTGGTTAGTCTCCTGAGCCATCCTTGCTTGCTATAAATAAAAACAAAATAAAATAAAATGGTAGAAATTAGCATGCCACCAAAATAAGAGGAGCATGATCTAGTCTACAATAGTACCTGTATTTCTAAACATTACTACTAATAAAAGCAGAAATAATTATCAGTATTTTTGTTACCTTTGTAAAACATGAATTATTTTAGGAGCAAAAAAAAAGCACTCTATTAATCCTGATTTCAGTTTCCAAAAGGGCTAATCTGCCAGTACCAGGTTTATTTTACACAATTTAGGAAATAGATATTTTTACTTTGTGAGCTCCTTACTAAAGGTATGTCAAGTGAAATGATAATTTTTACTTCATTGGCTAAAAAACATTATTAAACGGAATTTCCAAATGAAGGGCATATATACAATAATCAAAACCACCTCTTGATATTTATTCTTCTTTAACCGGGCTGATTATTGCATTTAGTCTGAAAGCTTTCTTAAAAGCTTTGACTGGACATACCTGGGCCTCATCAGTAATTTCTACTAATGCACAAGCAGCTCTATTTGTTTAAAGTCAGTGCCTACAAAACTACAGAACACAAACTAACCAGATTTCTCAAACACTCATTTAATTGTAACGAGCACCGTCCTCACAAAAACTTCAAATTTAATAGAGTAAAGCAACATGAATACATAACCTTTAGTAATTACTAGTATTTAATGCAAGACTATAAAGTAGATACTTTGCTTTTTTCTAGATAGAAGCACTGCTAAAAATTAGCACAAACATAATAGTGTGATCCTTAATAAATTTTCTCCAGTCTAACAGACCATACACAACAAGGAAAATTAGAGAATTAGGTAAAAAGCAGTGTTTGAAAGAATTTAATTAAAGGCAAACTCTGTACTACATAACTTGGGGTCGCTCAATTTTCCAACTACCACATACTAGAATATACTCATATGAGTTAAAGCCATGTTTTATCAAAAATTAATTCTATTAAAATTATAAAAATGGACAGAGGAGAACCACCAATTTGACTTGGTGAGAAGACTGACAAACACTTAAATTAAGATAATCTTTTGAAAATTAAGTAGCATGCTATTTCGAACAAATCAAGCTAGTTAAGTCGCCTGACCACAACCAACAACTTTGCAACAATAGTACTAATTTAGTTGACACTGTGTCTTTAAATAGTAAGTGGAATTTAGCTGACTCATCTGGAGCAGGGTAAACATTTCAACATCACTTATGAAGTATAATGAACACTTTTAGTTGAGGTTTTTAAATGTTGAGTACGACAAAAGCAAAAAGTCAGGTAATAAATTATGTATTATTCCCACCATGCACATGCTAATCTGCCCTATACAAAAGTTGTGACACTCCTTAAAGCCAGTTGAAGAATTAAGCTAGCTCACTTGCTATACTTTTAAGTATCATTTGACACTGAAAGCACTCTCTTAAATTTAAGACCAACTTGATCAACATACATAAAATCACTCAGTTAAACAAAACAGAACCGTTTTTAGGGGAGGCCCCATCTAATGACTGTACCCACTTTAACAATGAATTACCTTCAATTCATTATAAATCTTGAACTCAGAGAAATCAGGACATTAGATCTTCTACATGGTCTCTTATCTTCTAGAACCACCCCCCCACCCCCGCCGCCAGCTTTTAAATGCCATCACATGTGCATAGCTTGCCTTAATATTTCTCAGAAGCTTAGATCACATGGGAGGGCGCTTCAGCCTGTCACAAGGCTGCAATGTGACAGGCTGAGCTGGATGGAGGCTCTCACATAAAGCCTAGTCAACAGGGGCCTCTGAAATCAGCTTCTATTTATATCTCAGAGCCTGCCAACTCCTACACAACCCCAAGAACTAAAGATACAGCATTTCTGTATCTAACATTGTAAGAAAACAAAACAAAAAATGCATTAGGGATGCCAGTTTTTTCCTAATGCAGGGAGGATTAGAGAACAATCTGAAAACCAATCCATAAAACCTAAGCATCAATAACCGTTTGTGGAGCTAAAAATATGGTCAAGGTTCTTCATAAAAAATTACACAGCAAAGAGCAGAAAGATTACTTATATTTGGGTACAATTAATTATGCAGGGAGGGGAAGCATTCACCCTTAGGTACTGCGTTTTCCTTTTATTCTTTAAAAAAACAGCTATTTACCACCTTTAAACTTGTTAGAAACTTTAATCAGCTTACACCTAGTTCAATTTTTTTTAAATAAAAGTTTCGTGGCCTTTTCTAACTTCTAACTTTAAAAAAATCTGCTTAACTAAAAACATCTTTCCAACACAAGACATTAACACATTTTAAAAAAGTTTTTACGCCTATGGAATAGTCTCAGGTGCCCAGGATACGATGTCAAGAATGTCCACATTTCACCTGGGAGCTGAGACACGGGTTCTAGTCTTATCTGCCACTAATTAAGCCAGTGACCTTGGCCAAGTCCTTACTCTCCTGATCTCAGTTCCTTCTTCCAAATGGAAATTTAAAGCTACTTCACAGGCTTAAAACCGGGCCCGAGAATCAATAAATAGAGAACTACGACAAATCCTTCATAATTTTCGACACTGTAAGAGAAGAACTTAAAAAAAAACTGCAATATTTTCCACTAATGAAGGTTGTTTAATCCTTATATCAGTACAATACAATTTACTTATACTTTATAAGCCTGAAAATTGCCTAAATCTCCAATTTAAGAACAGCCCTGTAATCTACACACTACTTTATCAAATACCTCTTCAAGCAACAGTCTTAAGGGGCTCGATCAATAAAGATAACCCGAAGCTTTCAGCAAAACGAGCTCGACGGAATGCGTGGAAAACGAGCAAAAACCCCTCGCGTTCACCAGCCTAAATACACGGAACAAAGGGAAGGGCGCTCCATTTCCTCCTTGAAAAGGATCTTGGGGGAGAAGCGCAGCGACGTCGGAAAAACTAAAAGACGACGAAAAGAGAAGCCCCGGCTCCATGTTGCACAGGGCTGAGGCCGAGTTCGGGTCTCACTAGTCCCCTACACCCGCTCCGAGGAAAGGCCTCGCTCCGAAGAGCCCAGCCCGGCCTTCCCCCAAAACCACTGAGTCATGCCGAGCACGGCGGCTCCGCAGGCCGCGGCCCCGACCCCGCGCCGGGGCCGCCGCGAAGGCTCCTCGAGGGCCGAGCGCAGCCGCGCCGAGGCCTTTGTTTCCGGGCCCCGGCTGCCCAGGCGGGCCGCGCCGACAGGACGACGCCCCGTCTTTGTGTCTCCGGGCGGCCGCTCGGCCCGCGGGGTTCCCGGCCTCGCCCGCCCGCCCACCCAGCCCGGGGCCCGGCCACTCACTCACCCTGCGGGGCCCGGATGCACACGCCGAGCTCGCGCGCGACGCCGGGGCGCTGCGGCCCGGCCGAGGCCTCCGGGAAGGACGAGCCGGGCGCCCTGGAGCCGCCGCCGCGGGCCGGGAGAGAGTCGGGCCGCAGGCGGGGGTGGCGCCGCCGCCGCCGCGGGTTCCTCCTTTGTTCCCGCAGCCGCGCCGAGCGTGGCCGGGACGCGCGCGGCTCGGGGCGCGGGGAGGAGGGGCGAGGAGGGCGGAGGGAGGAGGGGGGAGCCGGCCGCGGCCGCTAACGCTCCTCGCGGTGTTCGCCCGTCGTCACCTCACGCCTCCGCCGCCGGCCGGCCGGGCTGAACCGAGCGCGAGCGCGAGGGCGGCGCGTGCGGCGAGGCCTGGGCGGCGCGGAGAGCGCGCTCCGTCGCCTCGCTCGCGGTCGGGGAAGCTGTGGCTGGCGGAAGCGCGCGAGCCCTGCCCGAGCTGCAGCCCGCTCCACGATCCGGCCGACTGACGCGCGCTCGGCGGCCGCTAGCGCTGAGGCAAGGGCCGGGGGCGGGGCCTGGCGTCAGCGAAAACCCCGTGGGCGGGGGCGGCGGCGGCGGCGCGGTGACGTTCGTCCCGAAGCCCCGCCTCCAGGCCGTGCTGATTGGCTGCGGGCGGAGGGCCCCGCCGGCCGCGTAGCAGTCCCGCGGAGGCGAGTCACTAGCTGCGCGGCCGGCCCCTGGGTGGAGCCGCAGCTTGTGGGTCCTGTGGAGGAAGCGTTTCTATTTTTAACCCGATTGTCCGCCCTCGGCCGCCCTCCTTCTGATTTTCTCGCTCAAAGCTGGTTTTCCCATTCTGGGTTCTCACGCTTTGTCTCCAGCCCCGGGCCGAGGAGCTCCACCCCCTCCAGCCGGGCGTTGGAAGGGTCGGTCCGCCGAGGGCCGGGCCTGCCTTCCCGCCCCGCCCCCGCGCCCGCGCCCGCGCGCAGCCGCCGGACCTGGCCCTGGCGCCGCCGCCTGCTCGCCCAAGGTCACGGTGGCGGCGGGGCGGCGTGGAGCCTCGCAGCCGGCCCGCGCCTCCCGGCGTCGCTCTTCGGACACGCTGTGCGGGGCGGCCCGTGGCCCTCCCTGGAAAACTCACTTCCGCCGAGCGTGGCGAGCCGGGAAGGCGCCCGGGGTCCCAGTGAGGACGTGTAGTGAGGGCCGAGGCCGACCTGAGGCCCAGATCGGCCCGGCGCCGAGGCAGGAGGAGGTTCCAGGGCGGCCCAGAAACCAGGCCAGGGCCCGGCCCGAGGGAGAGGGTGAGTCCCGCGCTGAAGCACTTGCGGCCGACCGCTCCACTTGTGCGAGTTGATTTCAGCTCAGTTCGAAACCTCGAACAAAATTAACAAGAAAAGATTTGAGAAATGTTCTCGTGACCCGTGATCGAGCGAATACAGAGAACTTTCAGGGCCATGTTTGCCGCCATTAGAGTGGAGTGAGAGGTCTCATCAGTTGTCTCCCACAGTTGCTAATCAAAAAAAAAAAGTAAAAAAAGAAAATTACCCGTTGATTAAAGATTCCTAGGCCTTGTCCCTGCGTCTGGTTTTGTTTGATATGGGGAGAAGTTGAGGAACCTGTAGTTTTAAGTTGTGCTTCAGGTGATTAAATATTGTTCATTATACCGAATTTTTGCTGCCCCGGGACCGTCAGCTAACCTAACCAAATCAAAGTAGCTCGCTGCCACAGTAAGCAGAATTTGGAACATAACCGAGTCTTAAAAGATTTTGTATAACATTTATTTTATTTTACGGTTTCACTAAGGCACTAAATTCCAGGCTGGTCTCCCCGAGTTCTCCTGTCTTAGCCTCCCGGAGGCTAGGGTTAACAGGCTTGCACAACCACGCCCAGCTAAACTCTTTAGTCCTTCCGCGTCCCAGAGAGCATTGAAGGCCCGGGAGGCGATGGAGGTGAGGATGCCCATGCTGCCAGTGCTGCAGGAGATTAGGGCAGCAAACTGGCTGGGGACGTGGGTATGACCTGTTACAAACTTCCAGGACACCTGCAGAACTGTCCTTAAGGCCCAGCACGTGGACCCTATCAGACAGCGCTATCGTCAGTTCTCCAAAGTTTTTGAGGATGGCCTAGACCTGATTTCAGCCTGAGGAACAAAATAGCAAAGAGCCACCATTCAGCCCGCGCCACTGTGAAATCTTCAGGGGCTCACTCTTGTTTTGCAGGGCATATCTTTGCCTACCTTTAGTTGACCTGATCTAGCTCTGCAGAGCATGTTTCTTTTTTTCTTTTAATAAATTTAGAATCGTGTTACATTTGTGCTCATCTTGACCAATTCTTTGTTCTGGACAGAAAGAACCTAGAACCCACTGCTAGGAAACTACAGCACCCCAAAACTTGGCAACACTAGGACAAGCGAAAACAATTTAGAGACCGACCCCCACCCCCACTCCACCAAGACAATTCCTGAAGCAGATAATTGGAAAACAAGGATCTAAGGGTAATAAGGCAAGTTCTCTTTCTGTCTGTCTCTCTCTCATGGTCCTGGGGCTTGAAGTTTGGGCCTTTGCACCGAGCTGCTCTCCCAGCTTTCAGCCGGGCGTGGTGGCACATGCCTTTAATCCCAGCACTTGGCCTTTAATCCCAGCACTTCCGAGGCTGAGGCAGGAGGATCACTGTGAGTTCGAGACCAGTCTGGGCTACAAAGTGAGCTCAAGGTCAGTCTGAACTGTATAGTGATACCCTGTCTCAAAAAAAAAATGTTTTTAATGTTTTGTTTTTAGATGGCAGTCTCACTGTGTAGTTCAGACTGACCTTGAACTCACTGTGTAGCCCAAGGTGACCTTAAACTCAGGGTGCTCCTCCTGCCTCAGCCTCCTGAGTGCTTGCGTCACAGGGGTGCACCATCACACCAAGATGATCTGTTTATTTAGCAATGTTTATTCCCAGGTAATACGTTACAGAGCATCTTCTGATAATTCATCTTACCAGTCATAAGTTTCTATTTGAGACTCTTTGCACCAACAATGTTGTTAGCATTAGATCTAAACTAGTAAGATTCCCTTCCAGCACCTATTTCCTAATGTTACCGGCCACTTAGGCCAGCCCATAATATGCTTGTCTACCTCTGACCGATCAAAAAGGAGGCCATTTATTCTCAGTGAAATGGGAAAAGGACTTTTCCATACTTAGCTTTGGGGAGAAGGAGGCGCTTTGGTTGCTTCGATCACCATCTCGCGCTGTAGAAGTACTAGCGGCTTTTACCTAAGCCACTGGATGGGGTCACTTTGAGGTTATAGACCTGGGGAAGCTTGGTTTATTGTTCTCAGCACTCTTCCTTTCACTCCTTTGCCCCTGGAAACTGGGCCCAGACCCCCGAGGGCCATATCTGCATCTTCTGTCACTTTATCCGAGCTGATGAGAGAAGGGGGTGGTGGTTGTGCCCCAGACATGAGAGTTTGTTAAAGCCACTTGTTAAAGGAAAAAACAATTTTTTTTAAAGCTCTTTTTTGCTGTATTGGTTATACTAGTGATTTCCAAAGTGTGGTCTCTAAGTAATTAAAAGATTAAAAATGGATCTTTAAAAATTTGGCTTTTTTTTTTGGTTTTTTTTTGAGATCAGCTGCTTCTTCAGCTTCTTCATGCTGAGAGCCTAAACTGCCACCCCCTCCCCAGCCTTGAAGCCAAGGAGGAGTCAAAACTTCCAGCCTTACTGGCCAAAGCTTGGCTAAAACTACTTAGGGATATTTTCTGGCTTTTGTTCTACCCTTCTAGAATACTGGGAGCACTTCTGTGCTTTTTGAGGGGGTGGGCTAGCTGCCCTCCCACTTTGGAAGAATTGCGAATAATTCATTTTTGCATTTTTATGGACTTAATCATGCCCTTGGTAGTAGGCTAGTGAACAAATTCAGATAGCTGGAGCTTAGATCCAGGCCTTTAACTGAGCCCTGCTGGCAATATTTACATTTGCACTGTCAGCCTTACCCGGAACTTGTTAGATACACAAATCCTCAGGGCCCCGCACTAAACCTGTGGATCAAACTGAGGGCTGGCAAAGCATATGCATTATATTTAACAGGTCTCCCAGTTGATTCTGATACACGCTCAAATTATTGACATCCTTGCCTTGCCATCAGATGACCCTTTTTTCTTTCAGATGTCTCACTGTGTGAAGGAAAAAAGTTTAAAAAATTCAAAACAAATTTGTTTTTCTAAATTTTCTAGGCCAGCTATAGTGGCACATGCCTATAATCCCAGTATTCAGGAGGGTGAGGCAGGAGGATCACTGTGAATTTAACAGCACCCTGGGCTACACATTGAGTTCAAGCCCAGACTGAACTACATAGCAAGACCCTGTCTCAAAAAAAAAAAAAAAAAAAAAAAAAAAGTTTTCTAGTACAATTGTAACACAATTGTAACAGATTGAAGGGTTTGCTACCAAGGAAGTTTTTATTTTGGTTTGTTTTCTTTTTTTCTGGTGATGTAAATTTTCAGATGGACTCAATAAACTATAAAACAAAACATTTAATAGAATGTTCTTCATAGAATAGCAAAGTCTTTAACCTATAGCCATTAGCTTGTGACTTTCTCTTGTGAAAAACTGTGGAAAAAAATAACAGGGAAAGTTGGTGTATTTGAAATGTATTACCAATTATTTGTTCAGAAATACCTTTAATGGAATTTTGTTACGTAGAATATACTAAGTGCTTAATATGGACCCATTTCTTAAGTATTCCTTGAAAACAATGCTAACTCATTGTGTTCTATTTATCTTTTCCTATAAAAATGCTTTGCACATTCACTACATTCCAGGCACCCACTGAAGTGAATGCTGAAATATATATTGGTGGGAAAAATAGAAACTACTCTGTTTTCATGGGTCTTCTATCATGTGGGAAGAAAGATAATACCCACACATATGTAAGTATGAACTTGTAAATACGTTGAAAGAGAAGTATCAAATGCTGTGGGGGCATGTAACCCATCATAATGGATCCTAAATACTCACCCAAGTCTGAATTCCAACCATCTCCATTCCCAGTGGAGCCCAGCTTACTTCCTTTAAGTAAATTGCTTGTAGTAAACTAATATGTCCTATGAGGAAGTTATAACCATTTATATTCTGCTTAAGGATTCAGGTAAAGTCACTGTAGGTGCATGTCTTAAGTTACTTTTCTCTCATTGCTGAGGCAAAATACCTACCACTCAAAGTTAATAGGGAAAAGGTTTATTTAATTCACAGTTTGTAGAGGTTTCAACCCATAATCGGCTGGCTCCTTGGCAGGGTGTCATGGCAGAAAGGCATTGCAGAGGAAAAGCAGTTTATAGTGGGCAGAAAGTAGCAAAGCAACAAAGAACAACCACAACTGTTTCTATCCTTTATGTTTTATTCAGGCTGCTTAGCACGGGTGACAGTCACACCCTTAATCCTAGTGTCTTTGAGCCTAGCATTGCACCATGAATTAATTACAGCGTCACATTCTGTAGGTCCAGCCTCCTCTGAAAAAGCCTATGACTGCATGAGGCTTTGGGGGGACATCTAGACACAAGCCCTAACAGTGCACTTATGTTTTTCTTTTTAAATTAGTGATGAATCAGAAAGGAAATTGACGATTGGAGAAAAGTAGATGTTATTAAATTTCTTACATAGAAAATGAAATCTCTTAAAAACAGCAATGTAAGTTATTGGTCCACTGTAAAATATAAAAGGCCTGGAGTTGTTTTATCTTGACATAAAATAAAACCTCCCTTTATGGAGACAAGTTGCTCCTACAGCATTATTTTAATATGCTGTCCTAGATAAGTGTTCATTTTCTTCCTGTACTTGAGAGAACTTGGTGAGTAACAAAGACTTTGCTGGAAGTTTAAAAACTTTTGGGTGCCATTTGATTTCTGTGTTGTCCTTTCTTTCCCTTCCTACTGTTTTCCTCACCTTCCAAAGATCATAGTAAAGTGAGTCATTTAAAAATTATTTTCAAAATGGTCAACCCAAAGGATTACAGTATATATTTAGAGCAAATCAGTTAAAAGTATGACATAGTTATTAAAATGTTTTCCCCTTTAATAATAAAGTATCAATAAATTTAATAATTTTATATTTGGAGCCAGCTTGACTAGTGGTCGACTGATTTTGTTCCCCAGGAAATTAATAAACCAACTAATAGTGGTTATATAGACCTTTTGATAATTTAAACAACACTTAACTTTTTTCTTCTTCTTTTGTTTTTTTGAGACAAGGTCTCACTATGTAGTTCAGGCTGGCCTTGAGGCTCTAAACTCAGTATATAGTCTAGGCTGGGATTACAGATGGGTGCCACCACACCTAGTCCTTGTTTCTAGGTTCAGATGTTTGTATGTTTGTGAGACAGGGTACCGCTCTGCAGTCCAGGCCAAACTTGAACTTACTATGTAGCCTGGTCTTGAACTTGTAGTGATCCTCCTGTTTCAGCCTTCAGAGTGTTGGGTTTATAGGCATGGACCACCACACCTGGCTGTTTCTTAGGTTAGTGTTCTGCTGGCTCTCCTAATTTATGTCACAGCTGGATATTTCATTGCAATGTTGAACATCCTTGTCTTATTTATTACTTAGATTTACCCTTTATAGAAACTCCTCAATAGGCAACTCCTTTGAAGTCTCTTTTGCTGGTTTCCACTTCTCTATTCAACTTCTAAACATTTGCATCCTTTAGTAGTGAAGTAGGTCTCTAGTGCTCTTTAGTTATTACACACACTCTCTTAAAAATATTATGTCTACTTCTGTATATTTAAATGCTATCTGTATTTATTCCTTGCTTTACAAATAGTTGATTCATGATAATTTTTCACTTACAAAGACATTCGTTTTAACATTTTACTTAGAAACATATCTCAGTTTAACCCAGAAAAAATTTTTTTTTCAAATTAAAGTTACACTGTGTCACTGGAGGAAAAAATGCATATCTGATCATTGTTATTGTTGAGTAGTGAATAAGTAGGAAAATTTAGAAATAAAGATCATTTTATATTTATTCCCTGTGGATCCATAACTCTGTGGAGGCAAAGATGAAACTTAGAGTCCTGGAATTCTGGAGGAGGGACTTCAGTTATTAATATATGTTAAAGTTAAATTCTTTTTGCATGGTAATATGCAGCATCATGATTATCTTGAAATGTGAAACAAAGATACGTGAAGAAAAATACGACTTTTAACCACAAAATTAAAGGTGATAAATTGAAGCAGGACAAAGAAATAATGATACTAGCCTCACCAGAGAAGTACCAATGGCAAATAAGCATAGAAAAAGATGCTACACATTATATGTGTGACCGTACCCTGTGATCTGTCAATTTGATATGAGTAAGAATTACCTAGCAGATTAGTAAATTCTGCATATATATGTGAATGACTGACTTGGAGGCCAGCAGACTGAGGGGGGAAGACCCACCACAGATGATGGTGGTACCAACCATTAGGCTTGTGTCCTGGATGGAATAAGAAGGGAAAGAAGTAGCTCTGCTCCTTACCATTACCTTTGGACATTTGCCTCCAGTTCCTTCAGCCTTTCGCTGAAGATTCTTCAGCCTTCCAATGCAGGACTTTTCTACCCTCCAACCCCAACTCACTGTGGTGACTTTATAGTGAGCTTCTAGGCTTTCAACCTTTGATTGCCACTGGATCATTCAGCTTTCCAGCACTTAGATGGCTGTTCTAGATTCTTTTGCTTTTAATCCCACAAATAGCCACTAGGACTCGTCTCACTTCTGATCCTGTAAGCCTACCTAATAAATCTCTTGTGCAATTATACATATATTTATATTAATTCTGTTCCTCTAAAGAACCCAAACTGATACAATATGTCATCAGAGACATGCAAATTAAAACAACAAAGAGATATTACTACATACCTATTACAATAGCCAAAATCTAGAACACTGACAATACCGTATGCTAGCAAGAATATTAAACAATAGGAATTCTCATTCATTGCTGGTAAGAGTGCAACATGGTGTCACCACTTTGGAAGAAAGTTCATTGATTTTTACACAGTTAAACATACCAAGCTGGTTGTAGTACATGCCTGTATTTCTAGCACTCTGAGACCCAGAAAGGAGGATCACTGAGTTAGAGGCCTGCAGACTGGCTATCTGGCAAGTTCAAGACTGAGCTGAACTAAATTGCAAGACCCTGTCTCAGAAAACAAAACAGTACCACAAAAAACTAAACATCCCATGGAATCTAGCAGTTGCATTCCTTGGTGTGAAGATATGTCAACACAAAAATGCACACCAATGTTTATAGTAGCTTTGTTCATAACTGCTTGAAAGCCACCAAAAAACTTCTCTAAATTGCCAAAATAATTCTTTAATAAATGGAGAAGTAAACTATGCTAGCATGTTTTGTGTTACTAAAATGAAATACTGGAGGCTGGGTAACTGTATAAAGAAAAGACAATGGGCCCAAGGTGTAGCTTAGTGGTAGAGTGCTTGCTTAACATGTGTGAGGACTTGAATTCAATCCTTCACACTGCAAGAGAAAGAAAAGTTTATTTTGGCTTTCTGTGCTGGAGGTCCATGGTTGAGAGGTGTTCGAGATTGGTTCTGAAATGTTGCTGAAAGGCTCGAGCATTGAAGACCTGATCTCTAGCTGGTGGCACTATTGGGAGGTGATGGGAATTAGGAGGTAGGGCCTTGGAGAAAGTGATTACTAGGGGCTTTCCTGTGCAGGTTAAATTGAGCCTGCACCCCTTTCTCTGTCTCTCTCTGCTTCCTGGCTACCATGGAGTGAGCAGTTTCTTCCACCATGCGCTTCTACCATGATACATTTCCCTGCCAGAGGTCTAAGGCAGCAAGACCAAGCCATTGTGCACCGAAATCCCTGAAACTGTGAGCCAAAATAAAATGTTCCTTCCTTTAGCTGATTTTCTTAGATATTTATCACAGCAATGGAAAACTGCCTAACATGAGGGGCCACATCTGGTGATGAGTTTCTTACTGACAGAGTCCCAAGGTGGTACAAAGCATCATATGGTGAGAGACAGCACGTGTGTGTGTGTGTGTGTGTGTGTGTGTGTGTGCGCTCTGTCCCCTAGTCTCTTTCTTATAAAGCTATCAGTATTGAATCATGGGGACTCCATCCTGATGCATTTTTCCTAATAGCCACTCAAAGTCTCCATCTCTAAACACCATAATTGAATTTCTACCTCTTAATATTATACAATAGAAATTAAATTTTAATATGTGAGGAACACACACAAATCATATCCAAACTCTCAAATCATATCCAAACCATAGAACTGTGGTACAATGGAATATTATTTAATGCTAAAAATAATAAACCATCAAGCCAGGAAAAGACATGGAGAAAACATGTTACTAAGTGAAAGAAGCCAGTGTATCAATGGGTATATACTGTTAATTCAAAATAAATGACACTCTGGAAAAGGCATTTGAAGAGAGGGGAAGAGAGAGTACAGGGAATTTTATGGTATAGAAACTGCTCTTTAACACTATAATGATGGGTACATGTCGTTATCATTTTGTTCAAAGCCGTAGAATGTACATCAAAAGTGACTCCTAATGTGAACTGCAGCCTTGGGGGTGGTGATGTAATGATTCATTAATGTAGACTCATCTTTTGTGATGAATGTGCAACTCCAGTAGAGAATGGTCGTAATGAGAGGTGATGCCTATGTGGAAACAGGGCATTTATGGTAAGTCGCTATACTTTTCTATTTTCTATGGATCTAAAAAAATTAAAGTCTGTTAAAAAAATTATAAACTAGATTTTCTTGATGCAGATAAGCCTTGATAATTGTTATGTCACCAGGTATAAAAAAATACATACAGGCTTATTGTATTTATTAACTTCTTGCATAATGAAAAATTAGAAAAGAGTCAGAGATTGTTAAGCCTCACTGTCACTATCTTTGAAATGTATCTAAAGCTAAACCTAAATCGTTAGTATTTCCTGAAGCTTTTAATGCTGGACAGAATGCTGCCTTGAGGTTCGCAGTGACCCAGTAGAAGGTGATGTCTGTGAATACCTCAAGAGGGCAAGTGAAGAGGGAGCCCAAGGAACAGAAGTAGAGTTCAGTGGGCATCAGAGGTTACGGAATGATAAAGTTTGGATCGTGAATGTCCTCTGAAGAACCATGTGTTAAAGGCTTAGTCTCCAGCCTCTGATGCTGCTGGGAAGTGGTTGAAACTTCACAGGGTAGTCTTAGTGGGAGCAAGTGAGGCATTAGCACATGTTAAGAGGGATTGGGATCCAGGCACCTTCTTGTCTCTTTCTGCTTCCTGGTTACTATGAGGTGAACAACCCTCCTCTGCCACACTCCCACCATGAGGTACTGTGCTGTCACAGGCCCAAGCACTGGGGCCAAGTGACCATGGACTGAAAACTGAAATCATGAGCCACAATAAACCTTTCTCTTTTATAAATGTATTGTCTCAGGATTTTGTCATAGTGGTAGAAAGCTGACAAACAGGGAAATTTGAGATGAGTATAGTCTTAGGACAAGAGCTGGTCTCAAACTGTAGACACGAGGCACTCAACAATGGCACAGAGGAACCACAGAATAACTTCATCCATTATTGTTATGGTCTCTAAAAGAGGCTGATCTTCTGGGGAAATTCAGTGTTCTCTGATACATTTCATCAGATATAGAAGAATGGTCCAAATCAGTGAATCCAGCTTTTCCAGAAAGATCAAAGAAAAGGGGAAGATTGATTTATTAACTATTACCTGTAAGACCAGAAGACCATCAGTGCAGTGGGTGTATTAGAAGAGGGTGCTGACACCCCAGGGTACTTTAGGCTTTTCTTGTAGTCCAGTTCCATCCCTGCAAAAATACTTCTCAGCCAGGTGTAGTGGTGCATGACTGTAATCCCAGCAATCAGGAGGCCAAGGCAGGAGGATCACTGTGAGTTCAAGGCCAGCCTAAGTTACAAAGTGAGTTTAAGGCCAGCCTGAACTGCACAGTGAAACTCCTGTCTCAAAAAGACAAAAACACTTCTCTTTGTTCACTTTCTTCTGGCTAAGAGGTAAGAAGCATAAGGAGTGGATGAAATAAAGGATGCCTGCAATAGGGATTAGATTCAACCAGTTGACTTCTAAAATCCCAAGCAATTGTAAGAGCTCAAGATTTCTTTGAGTGCTTATTTAAATTTGCAGTTCACTTAGTGTTTAAAAAACTTTATTCTTTTGTAGTCGATAGACTTTGTTGTTAAGGTATAATTTTTAAAGCATCTAAGGAGCCAGAAATATATAATAAATTAATTTTTAAAAAGAAAATCAATACAAAAATGCAGCTGTGAAAGATTTATAAGAAATATGAGTTATAAGAAAGAATAGCATTTATTTTGGGATTACTTTGTGCTTTTATGTACTAACCCTTATAATAATACTTTGTCTTCCCCCCTTTTTTTTTTCTTGGTTCTGGCAATTGAACTCAGGACCTTGCACTTGCCAGGCAGGCACTTAAACCACCAAGCTATATTACCAGTCCCTATAATAGTACTTTGAATTAGTGGTGATTATTCTGGAGGCAGAGTGAGGCACAGGAGGTAAATAAGAAACCCAAAGTCATATGCGGCAGTTGATATCTAAGGATGAAATTAAACCTAGAGTAGCCTAAATTCAAAACTCAACTTCTAATACAGCAAGCACCTTTACTAAACCAGTCAGGATTATAGAATTTTAGACTTGAAATGTAGTTGGTTCTCTTCAGTCTTCTGCTTTCCGTAGAAACCCTGCAAACTCTGTCTCCAGCATTCAGATTTCTTTGATTTTTGAGACAGGACCTTGCTATGTAGTTCAAATTGTTTTTTTCTTTTCTTTTCCTTCCTTCCCCCTCCCCCAGTTCCCTCTCCCATCTGAACATTTATTTTTCCCAATTTCACAATATCTATTGTACATTTTGGTTCTTGTTTACACTTTTGGTTTCTCACACCAGAGAAACACTGTGGTATTTACACGTGAGCACTTTACACATATTAATGTTGTTTTCATCCCCATGGGAGAATCAGGGCATGGGCATGATTATCCCCATTTTGCTAATGTGGGAATTCCCAGATGTTACGGTGACCACAGAGAAGTGAGCGAGCCTCCGTGTGACTTTGTACCTCAAGGGCCTGGACTGTGCAGCCCGACTCCTTGTGCAGTCCGATGGAGCCGAGCAGTTCCATTGAGGCCCGGTGTCCACAGCTCCCAGGCAAAAACTGCGCCATGCTTCATCAGGGAGTTAGTTCCTCCATGTTGCCTAGGACTTTCCCAGTGTTAGCATCAAAAGTCCTATGAACAAACTGTCATGGTTGACCCTAGCCCAAGTAGTATTTGTTTTGAAGCAAAGTGATTCAGAGTATATCTGGAGCAGGTGGGTGGTATTCCTATCTCATGAGCATCAGAAAGTACTGGCAGGACTTGCATCATGAACTACTAAAGTGAATATCTTTTAATAAATTCAGCTATATAAATAGTAAGGTCAAGGCTGCTGACTTTTCCTCTCCACAGGGCCACCCTGTGGGACAGAGAAAGACAGAGGAGTAAAGGCCCACTACCTAAGTTATTTCTAATATATCAGAGAACTGAGAATGCTAAATTGGGACCTGTTACGGTTTGGATTTTAACCCTGTACCCCAAGCCCATATATGTAAGACTGGTAGCTAGCGAACGTTTAGAAGCCAGAGCCTAGTGGAAGGAAGTGAGGTCATGGGATTGCATCCTCAGCAGGCATACTGGGAACCCAGCTCCTTCATCTCCCTTTGCTTCCTGTTCCCAGGAGGCAAGCTGTTTCCTCTGCTGTGTGCTTCCTGCCGTGATGTACTGCCTTGTCACAGGCCCAAAGGCAACAGCAAGCATAGACTGACACCTCTGAAACCATGAGCTGACATAAATCCTTCCTCCTTTTAAGTGGTATTTTGTCACAACAACAGAAAGCTGACTGACACAGGATCTAATCAAAGTAACTCCTTGGCAACCAAAGGTTTTATACCCTTTGGCTTTCAGTATTAAGTAATTTTAATGCAGTGTTCAGCTTGTACCCATGATAGGCCTAAAAAAAGATTCTGCTTTTCCTTATTTTCACTGCTACCAACACTCCACTGTCAATGTTGCACAGATTTAGGGCTGTGTTTCATGTGTTGGGGGTTGTGTATGCATGTGTGTGTGTGTGTGTGTGTGTGTGTGTGTGTGTGTGTGTGTATGTCTGTTTGTCTGCAAGTTGGAATTGGCTTTCTTTTACCAAAGATAAAATGTTCCTTTAAGATAAAATTTTAAAAAGCAAATACTGCATCTTTTCTTGGACAGTCGAATAATCTTGACATATTTAGAGTTGCCAAAAAACAATCTTTAAAAAAAAAAACCCAGAAATTGTAAAGGGGATTAGCAAACCAGAATTTAGCCATGTTTCACAGCAGATGGTGGATGCCAACAGAGGAAAGCATGGAAGCAAAGCTGTCCCTCAAAAGAAACAAGATATAGGACTGTTTGCTAAGATGTTATTAAGCTTGCCTTTAAAAACTACTCATTTGAATCTTGCTTCTCTGGGAAAAGATGCTAAAAATGGCCTCCTCCCCAAAATACAAATTTACGAGTAAACCAATTTTCACTGCACAATACCAATTCAGCTCTGAAGTTGTGCTTAATTCTGCACTAAGTGGCTGAGTGACATCATTGACCAAGCTACACTGATAGAAGTCCTATAAAGCTCAGGGCAAGAGTGGAAGGTCATTGATTTTGCAACACTTTGTTTCTTTTCTGACTTAAAACAAATAGTGATTTGTATGTGACAGGGCATCTAATCTATTAGTGGCATTTGTTCTGTACTGTCGTCATTTTCTGTGAAACAGGAAAATACTATGTAACCTGAGGAATCAGAACATCAGAAACTGACTCTGGGAATGTGAGAGCAGATGTAGCTCTGGAAACATTGGAGACAATTGTTCCTAAGACAGGGGACACTGAGGAGGGTGATGGAACTCTACATCAGAGATAGGAATGTTCTAAACTGATGAAACACGTAAGTTACAAATGTTTCCACCTAGGAATTTTTGCTAGAAAAAGTTAGAAATTAGCTATATTCTGATGTTTGCTGCTTGCCAAGAAATGAACTTTCTGACTCCCTTGAACACATATTTATCAAGTATTTCTATGGTTTGAATATAATTTTTACCCTTCGAAACTCATGTTGTTGTCCTGGGGCTCATACACACATGCACACCACCGCCATATGTGGCTCTTTGGATCCAAGTCAGTATCTTTTCTTTATAACTTATCTAATGTTTGATATCATGTTTCTAGCAACAGAAAATAAACTAAGATAGAAAACCTACTATATAACTTGCTACTGGGTCCAAAAACCAATATCGAGGATGGTCTGGTCTCTTAGAGAAGCCTGTGTCTTCCCAAATTCACCTTCCACCCCCCTCGTCCTGGCTCACTTTGATCCTGCCACCAGGGCTGCTTTGGTCTTCCTCAGCCATGCTGAGTTCTTGCTTCAGAATCTTTGCATTTACCATTTCTTCCACAGAAAAGGCTCTTGTCCCTGCTTAAAGTTCACCTTCCCAAGGAGAGCTCCCTGGTCTACCTGATAAAAGTCCATGCACACAGGGCACGCAGAGGCACTCACACGTAAACACCCTGGCACTAGTTTCTTGTACTATTTTTGTTTTCTTCATATCCATTTTATTATCATATCAGGCATTTTTAATTTATTTAGTGTCATCCCCTGTTAACATGTAGGCTCAATGAAAGCAGAAAATTTGTCTCCTATTTTTTTTCTAAGTTTTTTGAGACAGGGTCTGACTGTGTAAGTCAGGCAGGCCATGAACTCACTATGTTACCCAGGCTGGCCTTGAACTTGTGGCAATCCTGCCAATCCTGCCTCAGTCTCCTGAGTGCTGGCGTTACAGGCGTGCACCACCATGCCCAGCCTGTCTCTTTTCCTTATCTGTCTCTCCCTGATAGTCAGAACAGTGACTGACAGCATATAGATTCTTACTGAATAACTGTGGAAAGGATAAACAAAAAAAAATGGTTGTATTAGTCAGTATTCTGGTCACTGAGAAACAATATCCAACACCCACAATTTAAAGGAGGAACAGTTTCACTTGACTCACAGTTCTGGGAAATTCATTCTTTATTTTTTCTGTTATATGATCAATATACACATTTTTATTAGTGCATATTGGTTATGCAGATTAATGAATTCTATTTTGGTAGATTCATGTGGGCACACAACATGCATTGATCACTTTAAGCTCCCATTGCTCCCCTTACCCCACTTTCCCCCTTAGTTTCACATGTTGAGGGAGGGAGATTAACACTTATAAAAATTTTTGATCATATCCACCCCATTCCCCATTACTTGCCTCCCTTTTAAAACAAGTTTTTACTAGAAGGGGAATAGCTGGGTTGAATGGAATTTTTAATTTTAGTTTTCTGAGGAATCTCCATACTGATTTCCATAGTGGTGGTCATAGTTTACATTCCCACCAATAATGCAGAAGGATTCTTTTTCCCCATAGCTTTGCCAGAATTTGTTATTATTTGATTACTCAATGATAGCCATTCTTTCTGGAGTAAGGTGAAATCTTGATGTTTATTTAATTTGTATTTGTCTAATGGCCAGAGATGTTGAACATTTTTTCATGTGTTTCATGGCCATTTCTACTTCTGAGAAGTGTCTATTCATTTCAGTTGCCCATTTTTTGATTGGGTCTTTTACTTTGGAGATGATCTAATATTTTAAAGTTCTTTATGTATTCTAGATATCAGTCCTCTGACTAAGGTATAGTGGCATTTTTTCCCATTATGGAAGTTGTCTCTTCACTTCATTGGTTGATTCCATTGCTGTGCAGTTGGGGTTCTGTTAAAAAAAAAAAAAAGTCATGGCCTATGCCTATGACTTCAGGAGTTATACTCGTTTTATCTTCCAGAAAATTGTTCCTATTTTAATATTTAGGTCTTTGACCCATTTTGATTTTGGTTATTGCATGGCAAGAGATGCCTGTTACCTGCCTTTACACCCCTCTATAATGAAAGTTCTTTGGCTGATTTGTTCTGTAGTTGGCAGGCTCCAAAGCAGAAACACCCTGGTGGAAGGCTGTGGTGGAGTAAAGACACTTAGGTCCTGATGGAGGAAGAATGGAACAGGGGAAGAGTACAGGCTAAGGTCCATATACAACAGCCAACACCATGCCTCTGTGGACCCCCTCACCCCCTCTACCAGGCATTTCTTAATCAGGATTAACAGTAACAGTGGTCATGTTTACTGCTCTATTATTTACAGAAGTTTGGTCTAACTCAGTATTTTTTGCCGGGGAGAGAGTTGTTTTGTGGGGTTGCTGTTATGGTTTGAGTCTGGGTGTCCCCGCAAAGCCTCATGCAGTCATGGGGGCAGGCTTCTAGAATTTGTGAATAATTCATGGTCCAATCCTGGGATTATGGGTGTGAGTGCTACACCCAAGTGAGTGTGGCCTACACACAACATAAGGGGCAGAAAGAGTCTTCTCTCTGTGCTCCTCCCCTTTTGCCCTTTTGCTCTGGTTGTTTGTGGTATCTGCCACAGCCACTATGCACGACTGACCCTCAGCCATGCCACCCTACCTTGGAGCCAGCTGAGTGTGAACTGAAACATCCAAAATGCTAAATAAACTTTTACTTCCTTCATTTTGGGCGTCATTGTCTCAGCAATGAAAGAAGTAACCAAGAGTGTTTTTAAGACAGGGCCTTGCTATATAGTCCAGACTGGCCTTGAACTTGTTGTGTAACCCAGACAACCTCCAACTTGCAGCAATCCTCTGCCTCAGCCTCCTGAGTGTTGGGATTACAAATGTGTGCCACCATGCCAAGCTTAACAGTATTTTTATGCTCTGAAATTCTCAAGACCATCAATGAAATTCTCAGTGCCCTCAGAAATAAATCTTCTAGGTCAATAGTTTTATTCCATGTCCATCAAATGATTTATGAAGCAACATAAATGATGAGAGTCATTTCTTCCCAACCTCTTTTCTCTTGTCTCCTTTAACTACAACTCTACTTTTACCACTTTTATATTTTGGGCACCACAGTTGCTTTTCTCATTGTTGAGACAAAATAACCAATACTCAAAGTTAAGGGAGGAAAGGTTTATTTAGCTCACACTTTGTAGAGATTTTACTGCGTAATCAGTTGGTTCCAAGGCAGAGTGGCATGGTAGACAGGCAATACAGAGAAGAAATAGTTCATGGTGGGTGGAAGGTAACAAAGCAACAAGGGGTGACCACAGCTCTTTCTATCCCTGTATCTTGCCCAGGGTACCTAGCACTCACACTCTTAATCCTAGTACCCTTGAACCTAGCATTGTACCATGAATCAATTCCAGCATCACACACTCTTGATCCAACCACCTGTGAAAAAGCCCCACCTATGACCACATGAGGCTTTGAGGAGACATCTAGACACAAACCGTAACAGCATCCACAAACGATTTCTAGTAAAGATAGGGTTCCCTAAGCTAAGCAACAAATAAGCAAACAAAACCCAGAAACCAGAAAAATGAAAACTAGTATTTTAGGAAATTAGCATGAAGAATGTTAATAGTTTGATTCATCATATCCATCTCACTTTCTCGACAACCAGGCAAAAGTATGTGATCCACATGAGTCAGGCCTGAAGCCTTACAAAAGCTCCACTCACTCAGTACAGGGCTGGGGGCTGGGAGGATTGAAAGAAGGGAAGTTGAATGTCTTAGCTATTTTAACTTTGAAAGTAACAGTGTTAGAAAATTTTCATCTTAATCATTTTGTGTTTCAACATTAGAAAATTTAAATCAAGCACAAGTCTTCGTTAACATATACAAGATGGTTCCTGAAAAATCCTTATATTTATATGTCCAACTGGCATCGTTAGCAGGAAAGCTCTTAGAAAAACAACAGCACCCAGGATTTAAACAATAAAAAATTGTTTGGATTCTTCCCAGTTGTCCACTGTTGACTGCTGAAGTGAACAGCTGTGAGCTCTGTGATCATAGTGTTCACAGGGCCTGAAAGTCCTTGGGGGACTCCTACAGTTGTTACTTAAACAAACATATCTTTGTCATGTTGGGCAAAGCATTTAATTTATTTCTTTTGGAGTGATGAATCCTGGGTTTGAACAAGGCAACTGGGAGTACTGTGTATAAATTGGAACGCCGTAGGTATGAAAGTAGTCCCCTCCCCTTGGCATTGATTTCCTGTATGGTGTCCATGACCCCTGAACATATTCGGGGGGGTGTGTCAGTGCCCAGCTGAGGGGAAAGAAAACATTGGGCTTCTCTTTGGCAATGCTGTGTGCCTCACACAGTACTAAGTACTCCAGGGTGGATTTTGAAGAAATAAGAGACTATCTACAGCATTTTGTTCCTCCTGCCTTCTTGACAGAATCAGGGGAGCTTGTTTGTCACTTGGATTATTTTGCTAAATACTGGTCTCCAAATTACACTTTGTCTTAGTTCTTAACTTCTTCAGGAGCTGCCCATCTGACTTGACGATCTATTCAGTGTAGTATATTGTCAATACACCTTTAACATACTACTACACTGAAGAGGATCAGATTTGGAATCAGAACACTGAGACTCTAAATCTGTTATAATGCTTATTCTAGTGACAACTAGTAATACCACCACCACCATAGACTTGTGGTGTGTATCAAATGAGATCATGTATGTCAATGAAATTTGTGAAATGTAAAGATCAATGCAAACTAAAATATTATTAAATCTTATTTTATAGCACTCTTGATAATGAAAGCCTTCAAAATCTACCTACTGTATACAGAATAAAGTCCATATGCCTATTATAAGAGGTCCTCATAATACGACCTATTTGACATACCTTATTTGTAAAACCTGTTTTTCAAAAAACCCAAGGTAGAGTCAGGTATGGTGGCGCACATCTTTAATCCCAGCACTCGGGAGGCTGAGGCAGGAAGATCATTGTGAGTTCCAGCCCAACCTGGGCCTCAAAGTGAGTTCAAGTCCAGCCTGAACTGCATAGTGAGACCCTGTCTCAAGAAATAGGACTGGGGATTTAGCTCAGTGGCCTAAGCGACTGCCTGGCAGGGGTGAGGTCGTAAGTTCAATCCCTGGTACAAAAAAAAAAGAAGCCCAAGCTTTTGACAGTTTCCAAAAGAAAGGCTTACTTTGTATAGCCATAACCTCTGCAAACACAGTTTCCTTTTCTGGTAATCTCTTAGCAGTTGAAATCTTACTCATTTTAAGGTTCAGCTTAAGGTACCATTTCTCATTGTGTTGTATCAGGCATATGTTTTGTTTATTATATTATATGTTTTCTATTTTTTTAGCTCAGTGCATGCAGAAATGGGGGCATGCATAATTACCCTACAAACAGGAAGCTTTCTGAAGTAAGGGAAAATATTGCATGTAATGAAGTTTTAAAAAAATCTTTCAAGTCTTTTGAATATCCTTGGCACTTGTGTATCTGCTCAAGGAATATATTAAGAATTAATAATAAATTAAGAATTATGTTTCTATGATTATATCATCTTTAATGGGCATGTTTATTTATTTGGAAAATTCAGGTGGCTTTGTGTACATTTTTTTGATCTTGTCTGGGGAAAGATGGTTGTAGAGATGGATTCTGATAACCTCTGCATTCTGGAGAATGGAGTCATTGGTAAATGTATTTTATTTTCCATTTACTTTGCAGTCTATAAAAGTTCTTTTAATATCTATTTTTGTTTTCAACCTTGCTATAGTAGTGAGACACATATTATTATGCTTATAGGAGAGATATTTGCAAATCAGAAAAGTTTAGTGAACCCACCAAAGTTATGAAGACAACGAAAGTAGAGCCAGGCCTCAAAACCAGGTTGTCTGATGCCAAAGCCATTGTTCTTTCTTCTATACCACATTTGCCATCTGGAACTAGGAAGGTTTTTTTTTTTTTTTAAATTTTTTGTGTTTATCTTTAAACAGGCATGGCTCTGAGAAAAATATTAATAAATACATAATGTAATAAATGGACAATAAAAAAATAGAAAACATATAATATAATAAACAAATATATATTTGTTTACTTTTTGAGACGGCATCTTGCTATGCTGTTCAGAACTTGGACTCACTGTGTAGCCCAGGCTGGTGTCAAAGCAATCTCCTCCTCAGACCTCCTGAGTGAGAGTGTTACAGCCATGCACCACCATGTCTGACTTTAAAATATATTTTAAAAATAAAGTCATTGAGGTCATTTCTGTTTTTAATGTGTCATCATGCCTAGATACCTTACACAGGTAGTATGATGAAGGGAAAAGTGTCATACAAGGCTCCATGTATATACTGCTCCTGAGATGGTCCTGTCCTGAATTGTCTTATTGAGGTCAAAGTATGGCATTCATCACTGCTCTGTTGCAACTGATGCTCATGGAAAAACTCTCTGCCAAGTGCAATCAGCTTTAAAATGCCTTTTAATTTCTTAGGTTCAGTTTCTACTTCTACTTCACTAAGGTAGGCATGCTTCCTTAATGGATATAGTCAGTGCTGGAAAGGCAATGCATCCCTGGACTAATTTAAAATAATATCAGAAGGATAAAAAAAAAGTCATGTACCAACAAAAGGAATAGGACTGTGGGTAGTTCTGAGGTGGCAGAAGAGAAAACATATGCTTCAAGTAGTTCGTAAGTGGAGCACAGAGGAAGAAGGGTAGTAAGCAGCACTCCAGGGTGTGAGAGAAGGGGACTGCAAAGAAGGAAATCACCAGCACCCCGAAGTGCCTGCGAGGAGTTTCAGACTTGAGCTGAAGCCTCAATCCATGATGTCTTGGGGCCAACTAGTAGTTCTAGAAAGACATTTATAATAGAGAGAATGGAATTGTTAAAAAATCATCTCCAGAGCTGAAGGGAGATCTTCAAATTCAAAAGATCTACACAAATTAAGAAAGATAGCAGAAACAATGAGAAACTCTAAAAAACTAAGAGTTTACTAAGAAACTCCTTGTAAAATCTCTGAAGAATAAATATTTTAAAATGGAAATTTACATCTACGCACCCTCATTTGAGCACATGTATCAGGAAAATGAAAGGGAAAACCAAGAAAGAAGATATGGTACTGATTAGTAAAGAATTTAACCTTGTCCCAAAAGAAGTGTAGCCTTTGCCTTGGTCTTCTGGGAGGTCATGTCTAAACCCGGAGAGTGTTTTTGGGTGTCAGAGTCTTTGGCTAGCCAGACACTAACAATGTGATTTGGGTTGGAGTTCTGGTCCAACTAATGGTAACAGTATGATTTAGGATGGGGCTATGGGTCACAGCTTGAGCAGTTGAGAACTGGAGACCGACACCAGCCACAATCCTGTATGTAGAATGGAGCCGCTACTGTGCTTCAGGGTTGGCTATAGTCAGTGCTAGAAAGGCAGTGCATCCTGACTTCAGCCAGACAGGAAAAGGGAACTGTGCTTTTGGTACAGCCCTAGACTCCATTCTACACTCTTCTCCCCAGGTGATTTTTGTCTCTATCTATCTTAGTGATAATGAACCAAATATCTGACACCCACAAGTTAATGGAAGAAAGGTTTATTTTAGCTCACAGTTTGTAGAGGTTTCAGTCCATAGTCAGCAGGCTCCAAGGCAGAGGAGCACGGCAGAGGAGAAGGCATCCATGGCAGGGCAAACGTGAAGCGGTGAGAGCCCCTTCTTCTTTCCCTTTATATTCTGTCTAGGCTACAAGCCTCTTGGTTTGTGCCACCCACAACAAGGATGGAATTTTTCTCTTCAATAAGTCATACCCAGAACAGAGTTAAACCAATCAGTGTCTGGGTGTGGTGGTGCACGCCTTTAATCCCAGCACTTGGGAGGCTGAGGTAGGCGGAGTGATGTGAATTCGAGGCCAGTTTGGGCTACAGTGTGAGCAAGGCCGGCCTGACCTACATAGTGCAACCCTGCCTCGAAAAAAAATAGGGCCAGGAGTTTGGCTCAGCGGCTTAAGCGCCTGCTTGGCAGGTGCGAGGTTGTGAGCTTGATTCCCAGTACTGACAAAACAAAACAAACAATCAAAAACAAACAAAAATCAGTGGACTAATCTAGTATCACACACCAATGATCCAGTATCACACACTCATGATCCAGTTACTCCCAAAGCCGCATGAGGCTTGGGGCGGTGGTGGCTCAGGGGAGGGGGGCCCATCTAGATATAAGCCATAACAATATCTTTCTCTACTGTAAATCTCAGTCACGAGTATAGGAGCTCAAAAGGTTCTGAGAGACCTAGAAAGTTATCAAAACAGAGGGTAGCTTGAAGAACAACCCCAACTTGAAATTCATGTCACAAATGAAGGCAGTCTTGTAGGGGATGTATTCCCTAATTTCGCAGTTGTCTACCTCTCCATAGGGATACACAAACAGTAAACCTAGTTTAGAGGAATAATGAAACAATAATCAAGGAGGACACTTGTGCCGGAGATCAATAAGGACATTAGTCCAATTTAGGAGACTTACAGGAGAGCAGTTTCAAGGAAAAGACTGTAGTATATTTCAGATAACAGTTGCTGCTAACAAGAAGTTGCAAGATAGTAAGGTATGGTAAGAAAAGCTTTGTCTTAACAAGGTAAAAACAGAATGACCATAAATAATAGGTGAATCAAAACACATTTGTCAGAATGTCATGCTCCATATAAAAAACAATTTAAAGTGATCATTTTTTGGCAATTGGTCAAATGTAAGAGAGGAGAGTCTGTTTAACCTTGGTGTCTGTGTATTTTCCTCTTGAGTGGCACAAAGATTATGAGATCATGATCACAGGCAAGGGAATGTAATTATTAGCACTCTCTGGCTCTGTGATGAATAGTCATAATAACGCAAAATTTGTTTATTGGTTATGAGTTTTTAAAAAACCTATGCACAAGCAGGGAGGGTTTAATAGTGATTAAGAACAGAACATAAACGCTATCGGCCTTGGTGATGTTTCACTAAAGATCTAGCTGACAGATTTTGGAAAGCAAAAAGCTGATAGGAGTTGGAGAAGGAATGATAAAGGTGCAGATACCCTCATTCTACAGAGTGAGGAGATGGTGGGTCCTGCCTGTAGTCCCAGCACTCAGAAAGCTGAGGCAAGAGGATCATGAGTTTGGGACCTGTCTAGACTACATAGACAGAGCCTGTCTTAACCAAAAATAAATACGTAAATAAAACAAAATGAAGAGTGAAAAGAATCTTTTGAAAATTACTAGAAAGATTAAATAGTGACAAGAAAAGTGACTGTAGAGTAGTGCTAAAGATGTTCTATCTGGTAAAAGCAAAACAAAAATTTAACCTAGTTCACACTCTAAATGGTAATACCAATTCCAGGTAAATCACAGATCCTTTAGACACAGAAGGCAAAAGAGTAGGCATTAGAAAATAACACAGAAAAATAGATTTATGATCTCTACATAAGGGAATTATTTTTAAACCTGCTGAACATTAAGCAACACCACCCTTAGTGGTAAGAGCGATACATTTAATTACAGTAAAATTAATAATATTTAAATAATAAAAAGTAGACATCATATATATATATATATATATATTTTTTTTTTTTTTTTGTGGCACCGGGGATTGAACTCACAACCTCGCGCCTGCCAGGGCAGGCACTTAAGGCACTGAGCCAAACTCCCAGCCCTGGTTTTTTGAGGCAGGGTCGCACTATGTAGCTCAGGCCGGCCTTGCACTCGCATTGTAGCCCAAGCTGGCCTCGAACTCACAACACTTCGCCTACCTCAGCCTCCCAAGTGCTGGGATTAAAGGCGTGCGCCACCACGCCCGGCTGACATCATATATTTGTAATACACATTCAGTATTTATAATAGCCATCAAAGGGCCCATATCTAGGATATATGAAGAACTCATGATACTCAATAAGAAAATAAAACCCAATAGATAAGTGGGAGAATAGACTCAACAGCTCCTTTAAAATAGAATATGTCAAATTGCTCAGTAAAATACAATGAAGTGCTTAATCTCCTTAATAGTTCGGATCTTAAATGTCCCTCAAAGCTGTCAAGTTGAAGGTGGGGTACAGCAGAGTTCAGAGTTTGGGTCTTTGGCAGGTGATTGGGTTGTGAGGGCTCTGACCTCATGAATAGATAAATCTTTTTCTGAATTCATGGCTAAATGGACTTTGAGGGAGCAGCTTTGTTATAAAAGCTCTCTTCTCTGCTTCCTGGCTGCCGTGAGATGAAGAACCTTCCTCTGCAACATTCTTCTTCTTCTTCTTTTTTTCTCCCAAATTCATTTTATTCTCACATAAAAGCAAAAAAAGAAGAAGAAGAAGAAGAAAAGAAAAAACAGCAACAAAATTTCAAAGCACATCAATCGGGGGTAACAATAGTACCTACAGCGTGCATTGTCATCCCCAAAGCGTTCACCCAGCGCACGAGACACCTGCCTTCAGTTGTCCGAACAATACCAGCAAAAATCTTTCTCTTCAGTGAACTCAGAGAAATCAGTAGTATAACTATCTTAACTATTTTTTTATATACATACACATACGCATATACATATGTTTTTTCTTTCAGTTTGAAACATTCTTCTGTAAGGCTGTGCTGCCTGCACACAGACCTAGAAACACAATGCAACTAAATGAGCGTGGACAGAAACCTCCAAAACCATGAGCCAAAGTAAGTTTTTCCTCTTTTAAGTTGATTTTTCTCATATATTGTGTCACAGCAGTGGAAGGCTGATTAGCACAATCTTAGTAATCAGAGAAATGCAAATTAAAACTGCAAAGAGATACCAGGATAGTGGTACCTCAGTTGATTCTTTCCACCATTCTGGTCACAAAATGAGTTGGACAAGATTATTGCATCAAATTCAGTGGTTAGGTTCAACGTTGACCTTATAGGGATCGTCCAGCTCAGTTTGCAACCAGAATCGTGGAAAGAACTGAGTTCGTCAAATAAGGTACCACTGTACCAGCACATTGGAATGGCTACAATTAAAAAACAACTGATAATACTCAGGGTTGTCAAGCTCATGGAACATCTGGGACTTCATATACTTCTGGTGGGGATAGAAATTAGTTTTACCAATTTGGAAAGCAATTTGGTTTTATCTACTAAAATCAAAGACACTATACCTCATATCTAGCAATGTCTTCCTTAGGTATATATCCAAAAGAAATATATATGTCCATATGTACCAGGAGCTATCCCTGAGACATCTTCATTTAAAATGCCCTAAACAATAAGAGCAAACAAAATGTCTGTTGATGGGCAAATGGACAAATAAACTGGTTCTATAATGCAATACTACGTAACAGTGAGTATGAATGAACTATAACTAGGAATGAATCTCATAAAGAAATACCAAGCTAAGAAAAGCCTAATGCAAAAAAATAGTGTATAATTGTATTTATATAAGATTGGAAAACAGGCGAAAAATATAGTTTTGTGTGATGCATTCATAAATGGAAAAAATATAAAGAAAAGCAAGGAAGTGTTTATCGCATGCCAGGAGAGTTTTACACCTAAGGCAAAGGGAGCAGATTATGTCTTTCACAAGCATGAAGGGGCCTTCTAGGGCTGCAGTGCCTCTACCGGATCTGGGCAGCCGTTAGAGGCAAGTCAGCTTCAGAATGTTTTCACGCGTTATGTATTTTCTTGATATGTGATGCATTTTACAAACCAAATAGAAGATTACATAAAAAGAAACCGGTGCTTTATAGGTGGCACTACAGATGACACATGCTAGTTGAGCTATGCCCTAGCCCTTAAAATTTTTTGTTATTGGCTATTAATTTTACAGAGTACTGTGTTTCAATGTGGTATTTTCATACATACATATAGCATATTTTGATCATATCTATGCCTCCACTGCCATTTCTTCTACCCTTCCTTTCCTTAATCCCTTTTCTAGTCTAATGATAGCCTGCCTTCTACTTTCTTGCCATCTCCCCCCACCTTTTAAAAATTTCACATATTAGGGAAAAGTGTCTTTCTGACTCTGGCTTATTTCACTTAACATAATGATCTTCAGTTTTATATCCTTTCCTGCAATGATATAATTTGGTTCATCTTCATGGTTGAATAATACTCCATCATATATATATATATATATATATATATATATATATTCTTTATCCATTCACCCATTGATGGACACCTAGGGTGGTTCCACATCCTGACTATTGTGAATTGTGCTGCGGTAGACATGGGTATACAGGTAGCTCTACAGTAGCTGTATTTAATTCTTTTAGGTATATACCAAGGAGTGGTATAGCTGGGTCATGTGGTAGTTCCTCCACACTGATTTCCAGTGTCCCCAGTCCTTTTTAAAATTTATTTTGAGGTAGGGTCTTGATAAGTTGCCCAGGCTGACCTGAAACTCATTATCTTTCTGCCTTAGCTTTCTGAGTAGTTGCAATTATAGATGTGTGTCACCATGTCTATCAAAGAAATTAAGTGATAAAAGTAAATAATAGAGAAACCAAAACTATTGATATACTTACTGAAAATTGAGAGATGTGAAGAAATCATGTATTGGATTAAATTCTTCTCTGGACTCACAGGAAGTTAATACAATTTCTAAATGAGCCAAGAAAAGCTATTAAAACACTGTTCTGTATGCTGTAATTTTTTTTTGTAATTTTTTTTGACCTTGTGATTGCCAGACAGGCACTTATGCTGCTCAGCTAAATCCCCTGCCCCTGTATTCTGTAATTTTCCCTAAAAAATAATGTGTATTACTAACATGTAATAAAAAAAATCACATTATACTTACATTATTATATTAAAATAACTATTTGACTAGACATTCAAATTAAAAATAAATTTGTTGGCCAAATTAGTTTAGTTTGAGGAGTGTTAATTTTTTATTTTTATTAGTACATGTTTGCAGGACATAATGAGTACATTCACTGTGTGGAATTGGTACATGTTCATAACACACCTCAATTCTTTTTTCCTCTTACCCTTCATACCTGCTTTTTTTTGTTTGCCAGTTTCACATTCATTTATATATTTTATAAGTTCTTATCAAGGTAATTATCATAAATAGAGATTAACAGCCAGACTAATAGGCCAAAAACATTTAAGACACTTAAGACAGCTATAAGTTTTAATTTTTGAGTGAGCTATTTTGCATTTCCCTGTCTACTGAAACTATTTTACAAGTTAACTAAAAGTCAAAAATCCTGTTTTCTCTTTGTAACTATTCATATAACTTGGGAGAACTTTGAGGATACAAATAAAGAGATTTCAGCATTTTTTTAAACAGCAAAAAATCTCATTGTATAACTATTTAAAACTATGATAACTGGAAGAGTCAAGACTATTATTTTCTTTCCTGACTCCATTGCGTTTTAGAGACATTTGAGTTAAAAAAGTAAAGTAATGTTCAACAGTTTCTGAAACCACCATCACCACCACTACCACCTGCCAAACTCAAACAAAAGCAAATCTTTATACTTCTACAAAAAACCAGCCTGATAAAACAGATTTCTTATGAGAGAGAATAGATCACTTTAGTTATCAATTTAAGTTCATTTTAAGTTTACTGAAAAACTACACACACAAAAAACTGCTTTTCAAATAGGAAAACCATCTAATTTTTAAAAATTTACTCTGTAACTGGGAGCAATGGCACATACCTGTTATCCTTAGCATTCTGGGAGGATGAGGCAGGTGGATCACAAGTTTGAGTCCAGACTGTAATTTTGGGACTTAGTGAGACCCTGTCACAAAATAACAAATGAAAAAGGGCTGGTGATAGAGCTTAGTGCAAAGGTTCTGGGCTCAATACCCATTCACACACACACACACACACACACACACACACACAGATTGGCTATATTCATTTACCTTTTCAAAACTA